>JACGCK010000124.1:0-139142 GCA_014925825.1 Pholiota molesta
TCGAGCGAGAGTAAATCGAGAGCCACATTTCTCAGACCATCGACAATATATGAGTTAATGTTATCGCGTAGAATGCTTTCCAGGTGGGCGTGATTCTGCTGAATCGATTCGGTGATGTTCGTGTTAAGCTGCTCCATGACCGAATCGTCCACGATGAGATGTTCCTGGCGGGCGAACTCTCCGACGAGCTCGGGATTACGAACGACAGCGTCGACGCTGCCGCCATGCGCAGAGATAAAGCTTGCCCCCGCTGCATCTCCCGCATCAGCAGGAACGGGGCGCGTGAGGATATCGAGCTGGACGGTTTGATGAATCTGGAGGCTGATGAGAAGATCGTTAGAGCATTTGTTGACAGCGTCGACGCATGTGGTGAATTTCTCGCGATTAGAGAGCCGGAGGCGGCGAGCAACGCGGCCTTGCTTGCGGTACGCAACAATAAGCGCTATAGAGTCTTTCGTCGCTTCGTGCATGCGGTCTACGATTTCGATAACTGAGGGCGTTTGCTTGACCTTCTCGAGTAGGGGGACAGTGACGTTTCTGTACATGAATGTGATCCGTTCGACGAGGTCGCTGCATTTGACGTCGACTTCCGTAGCGCGTTTCTCGAGGTCGATGATGATCTTGAGGAGCACGAACGCGGGAGCGACAAACGGGAGCACCTTGCCCACTTCGGAGATCTGATCCAGAACTTGAATCGCGGCCGACAACACTGGGTTGTTGCTGATAGCTGGATCGAGCACATTGGCCACGTTAATCAAACGCGACGTTTTGGGAGGTGGATGTGAGTCTAACAGGATAGAGGGGTCTTCGATAGGGTTTTCCTGAGCGGCGGGCTCGTTCGTCGCAGCCTCTTGTGGTTGATCAGCAGAAGAGGCCGAGGCAGGAGCTGAACCAGATGCGTCTTCAGCAGTAGGAGTGTCTTGCGAAGCAGGCTCGGTGGGCGTGTCTTCACGAGGCTGATGAGGCTGTTGTACAGCGACTAGGTTGAGTTCCCTAGTAATGAAGCACGCGCCGTCAGTGTTCAAGATTCGAGTAGAGAGAAAACTGCAGAGCTTGCATTTCGTTCGTGATTTCGGGCTAGTGTGGTCGAAGAGGTCGGACCCTTCTCGTCGAATATGCATCTCTACATATATTCTTTGAACCGGATATCGTTTATGATGGGCCGCCCTTCAAGTTGGACGTCCAAACAACGTCCAAACGCCGAAATGTCGACTACAAAGCCACGTATTGATGAACTGTCAGGAGATGTCGATGATTACCAGTCAAAGATAAAGAACAAAGACAAGTCGAACCGCAAGTGGGATAAAAAAAGTACGTACACAACGAGACCGCTTCTGACGGTTATTGATACGTGCACAGAGTAAGAACATGTTGTGGTTCTGAGCAAGTGCAACCATCACCGACGTCAGCGGCATCGTGGCTCCCACGTTATTTAAATAATTGTGCATCACTCAAAATCGGGCTCGCTAGTGGTGTTGTTGGACGATACCGATACCGATACGGAATTTTATTACCTAAGATAAGGTATTTTTTCATGTCACTCTGTTGTGACAGCACACTGGGCAGTCAGATTTCCGCGTACCATGCATCTTAAATGTGTAAAGTTCAAAAACTACATTCTTTTTAAGTCTATGAAAGTGTCTGTGCTCTAGATATTCAGTTTGAGCTGGAGAAACACACCATATAGGTGTCTAGGGCCCTTGAGGTCATGTCGGAAAGTTGAAAATAGCCTAATCAGACCGATAATGCCGAAAATGCCAGACATGCCTATTCAGGCGACAAGTTCTCATGAACAGACGCCTGCCGAGTTGATCAGAGTGTTCTGATCAGAGGTGAATCTATTTTCAGTCCTCTCTAGCCTGATTAGGAGTCTCAATTTAATTAGATACCATGTCATAAATAGGCGGAAAAATATTATTCATACGTGTTGTATCTTATCAGATTGGCTTGTGCCATTTTTTAAATTGATATCATCTATTATATTAATATTATATAATTAGGTCCGAGGGGGGGTATTTCTCACGTATTTCCACTGTACTGCTTGTAATTTGTTTCTCTCCGGTCTTTCAGTGCGGTTTTTATATTTGAAATATCATTGTATTAGCATTTAAGTAATAACTAATACGGATGCGAGTGTTCGAAAGCGAGGGCAAGGGTTTGAAGCGGTGGTAAAGTGTATAATAAATAAATAATATGCACTGCGTGTATTATAGTGCGAATCTAAGAATGAAAATAGGGAGCGAGAGCGGGTGCGAGTGGGAGCGATGCGAGAGCGATTGCGAGAGAGTGGGAGCGGATGCGAGTGGGAGCGGGAGCGGATGCGGGAGCGAGAGCGGGAGCGGATGCGGGAGCGAGAGCGGGAGCGGATGCGGGAGCGAGAGCGGGAGCGGATGCGAGAGGGCGAGTGGGAGCGGATGCGAGAGATTGGGAGTGGGAGCGGATGCGAGAGGGCGAGTGGGAGCGGGAGCGAGAGATTGGGAGTGGGAGCGGATGCGAGAGGGCAAGTAGGAGCGGATGCGAGAGGGCGAGTGGGAGCGGATGCGAGAGGGCGAGTAGGAGCGGATGCGAGAGGGCGAGTGGGAGCGGATGCGAGAGGGCGAGTGGGAGCGGAGGCTGGAGTGGGAGCGGGAGGGCGGTAGCGCAGGCCGGAATGGGAGCGAGAGCAAGAGTGGGTGCGGGGACGAGCACACGCAAGGGTGTTCATCGTGTGCGAGGTGTCGCTGCGGGCGAGGAGCTAGGGGGGTCCGGTGCGCGATTGGGGTCCAGAGTGCGAGTGAGTAGGGTCCGATGCGCAAGTGGGTCTGAATGGAGCGGGCAACAGCAGGTGCACGAGCTCGGCTGCGGGGGGCGGCGTGGTCATGAGAGCAGGTATTGGGTGGGCGGTGGGGGCGCGTGGATGTGGGCACTGTTGCGTTGCAGGGCAGTTGTTGCTGGGGGCCTGAGGGTGAGGGTCAGCATGATGGGGTGGGTAGTGGGGTGGGGTCATGGGTGTTGACATACCTGTGACGGCGGTGCCTCTCGCTGATGAGCTGGCACGTTTGCTCACCACCCCTGTGTCTGAATCAACTGGGGAGCGCGTGGGCGGTGGGGGGTGCTGTTGAGTGGCCTGGCGATGTCTTGACGTGGCAAAACGAGCGGAGCCCTGGGCTACTGCACCAGGAAAGAAACTCACCTAGCGGCAGTACCGCTAGGCAAATAACCTGCCTGGTGCAGAGAGGGGGAGAAGGGTCGGTGGTGGTGGTAGTGGTATTAGGTGGACAAGAGAGACAGCATGTCAAAATCGCGCTAAGTCATAATAATGTCAGATATCACGTGATGACTCATTGACAGATGAATTCTACCTTCAATGCGATATGTTTTCATTGAGTCGTTGGAGCTGGTATCGACACATTGCGAGCGGTTTGAACAGTAAATTGCTCTGGGTAGTGCTTAAAATAGTGGTAATTCTGTAACTGGTTTGAGAAGTAAAATTATATTGCTTTCGGCAGTGTGATTCAAAATGGTGGTAATTTGAATATAATTAGGACAGAAACAGACGAGTTGGCGGAGGCGGAGAAAACATATAAGCATTTCGTACACATGTGTGTCATATACCAATGGATTACTTACCTGCATGCTCATGCGGTCGAAACTAGGTAGGGAGGGTGTGGCATGCATGCACCCCGTGTAATCAGGTTTGTACATGTGTTCAATGATTTTGGACTTTGCATCGAGGTACAGGGTCATATTAATGAGTATAATGTGATAATTTAAACAGCTGCCTCAAGCAGCTATATTATACAAATTCAAGAAAACACAGTGCACAGTGCCTAATTACTAACGACTCTACGAAAAACTAAATAAAAAGTTCAGACATAATATGGTAAACTGCAGTACAAACGTTCGAGCCTCAAAGATTGTCCATTGTACAAGTAAAGCAAGGGTCATGAAAGTAATTGGATATACTTACCTACTTGCGCTTTCGGCCACTGGCACGGGTACGACCTCGTTTAGCAACAGTCGGTTCGACGACTGGTTCGACAACTGGTTCGATGACTGTCGGTTTGGCGACTGCTTCGACAAATGGCGGTTCGATGGCAGCAGGTACAGGTGTAGGAGGAGTGGATGGTCCGGGGTGAGGAGCACGTTCGTCGATATCCAAATCTCCTGGACCTGGATCAGTCTGCCGTTCAGGAGATGCAGGGGTCTGCATCCAGGCTGGTGTGCCGATATCATCGCCATCGGTGTACATATCTTCCTCGTTGTCGAGAAGCTGATCGCCTCGAGGTAATAATTCGGCCTCGCCTGCATCACCAGTGTCTGCTAGTCTCATGCATGAAACATATGGCAGTTCCCCGGATAAAAATATTGCATCCAGAGTGCTAACTGCCCACCTCACCTAGCTGACTTTGAAAAAATTCCGCCCTAAGCCAGTGGTCTATGATGGTCAGTAGACGTGCTACTGCTGCTCACTGTGCTCCGGTGCTCGACACCGTGATCAATGGTGTCAAGCAGTGCTTGGCACTGTTTTCAGGGTCGTCCCAAAAAGGAATCCATCAAACTTTTTCCAAAAGAAGAATGACAAATTTGTAAGCTTTTCCCCCATCATTTGTCAGCACCTCAGCATCTATCATTAGATTTGACCCATTTTGGGACTTTCTGCTCATTGGCCCATCAAATATGCCATCAAGGACCAAACACATGACCTGGTACCTAACCACATGACCACACATGACTGCAAATGAGGCAGGGACCCTCCCAGGGGTGGGAAATACCTAAAATAGCATTTTCCCAATATTATTGGAAATGCACCTGGGTAGCTGGTGCACCCTATATGGGACCCACTGGGACCATATTATACCGAAAGATGCGGAATTAAATTCTAAAACCACCTGTGAGAGATTCATATGGATAGCTTTATTGGTTCAGGCCCTAGAAGCGAATTACTATTTGGGTGAAATAAGCGCACACATTGATGGCTGCTTTCCTCCGCAACCGCTGGGTCGTTTTCTATAATCAAAGCAGCTGTCTATAGGTATTTAAAGCGCGCTTCTAACGCGTTCTTGATCATAATTTTCCGTCCCTTCCTCGCTCCGTAAAACGCTCCGGATATATTTACGCTCGCACCACATTAGCGCCGGCTACGCTTCCACTAGTCGCGCGCATATTATATCATAAAATAGGTTAATAAAACACCTTTCTAACGGTACCATACTCGTGCCGATTGAACAACTCTCCGAGGCCCTATAATGGAAATGGTCGTTTGTAAATAGAATATTAACCGCGGATCGCGCCGGAACGCGCGTAGTTGCGTTGGATTCTCCTCAATTTACCGGATTTAATGATACCCTGATTATAGGGATCAGAGGCCAGGAAGGCACTGAACAGGACATGGGGATGGGCTGGATATTGCTTTGCTGGCCGGAAGATGCTATTTTTAGCGCTGCCGAGCGCGGCCTCACCCAATCCGGGCATGAAATGGTGGCACTCTCCCCCTCCCCCTCATATTGGAAATTCATTTCCTCCCTCAATTCCTATCCAATTGCTTCGTTCTTTTTTTTAATATTTAATATAAATATGTTACTATGCGCCTATAGCATTTATACACCACTATAATACATGCAGCATTTGTTATTTCGATATCCCTGTATTTTGGACACTGCATTTGGGATTTTCACTGTATTTATGATGCTTATTGGCACATATAGAGCGGTGGAAAGCTAGAGGTAAGTCGCTACTACAATTCCTGGTAGTTTAGAAGCTACCTGGAAACTGTCCTATAGCTCCATACCCATAAATAGAGACATTACTGTATATCCTCTTTGATAAATCCATATCTCAACCAATACTGTAGCAATAAACAAGTTAAAGTGTGCATTAGAATATTAGACATGTCTTTTTTATTTCTGTTACTCAAGAATACTCTTCTCAGAGCATTTCATTGGTCATATGACAAGAATGGTTAAATATAGCAGAAATAGAGGTATTCTGCCTATAGCAATTCACATAAACACTCTAAAATTCAATGGAGGTAGGATGTTATAGCTCTCATTAATACCTTCAATTCAAGATAGGCCGGAAGAAAATAGAGTAAAATATATCCGGAGCGTTTTACGGAGCGAGGAAGGGACGGAAAATTATGATCAAGAACGCGTTAGAAGCGCGCTTTAAATACCTATAGACAGCTGCTTTGATTATAGAAAACGACCCAGCGGTTGCGGAGGAAAGCAGCCATCAATGTGTGCGCTTATTTCACCCAAATAGTAATTCGCTTCTAGGGCCTGAACCAATAAAGCTATCCATATGAATCTCTCACAGGTGGTTTTAGAATTTAATTCCGCATCTTTCGGTATAATATGGTCCCAGTGGGTCCCATATAGGGTGCACCAGCTACCCAGGTGCATTTCCAATAATATTGGGAAAATGCTATTTTAGGTATTTCCCACCCCTGGGAGGGTCCCTGCCTCATTTGCAGTCATGTGTGGTCATGTGGTTAGGTACCAGGTCATGTGTTTGGTCCTTGATGGCATATTTGATGGGCCAATGAGCAGAAAGTCCCAAAATGGGTCAAATCTAATGATAGATGCTGAGGTGCTGACAAATGATGGGGGAAAAGCTTACAAATTTGTCATTCTTCTTTTGGAAAAAGTTTGATGGATTCCTTTTTGGGACGACCCTGAAAACAGTGCCAAGCACTGCTTGACACCATTGATCACGGTGTCGAGCACCGGAGCACAGTGAGCAGCAGTAGCACGTCTACTGACCATCATAGACCACTGGCTTAGGGCGGAATTTTTTCAAAGTCAGCTAGGTGAGGTGGGCAGTTAGCACTCTGGATGCAATATTTTTATCCGGGGAATTGCCACATCTTCATGTAGAATATTAACAGACAAGGCTGGCCTGCATCTTCATCAAGCCCAGTTTGCGGTGAAACAGACCTGAGTTCGAGCATCTGCATTTCCCGAGCCATCTCGTCGTCGTCATCGTCGATAGGAATGGTCTCGGTATTTTCTGAGTTTGTGTGTCCTTTCGCGTCATTGTGGCTGGCAAATAGCTCCTCATCCCATTGTTGCAAGAGCGCCTGGATGGTCTTAGGATAATTCGCATTTGCTTCAATTAAATACCTCTTGTAGAAATCGAAGTCGTTACGGTAGTGAATCTTCGTGACCCCTCCAATTCCAGAGTTGGTGAATTGGGTATCGGGAGAAATTCCATAGCGTATCTATCACCACAAAAACTATAATTAGAACTAGCTGAAGAAATGTAAAATCAAAAGTAATTCGTACCATCACACTTATCCAGGCAATCAGGCCGAAAGTGGTGGCCGCAGGAGTGTCGGTGAGCAAGTATTGGCTGATAGAACGAGATACTGCCAGTCCAGGAGACTCTGTGAACGTCTTGCCAAAAATTACACCGCGGGCGATCTACCATAAGTAATATAAAACTTGAGTCAGCCTTTGTATAAGAGATAATATTAGTGACTCGCACCTTGAAGAGGCCAGGGTTTCGAAAGCGGCCTTCCACCCTCGTCAAATCATTTGGGTTTTGATATAGAATGGGCGGGAAGCGTGCATACGATACGACTCCAGACTGCGGATCAACAGTGCGTCCGAGGAGGAATTGGATTTGGGGAACTTGATCCCGCTGTGGCCCCGTTGACTCGGCTTGAGAACCTTTGACCTTCACAGGAGCTATGAAGTCGTTTGGATTGAGGGAGAATATCTGAGGGAGTATTTGTCGAATCAGGTTGATGGAGGTAGAGCGAACGGCTCCAGCCGTTCCACCGAACTAATTAAATGAGTAATAGAACAACCAGTCAGACACCAGTTATAAAATAAGCGATGATGAACTTACATGAGTTATGAATGTGTTCTCGGTCTTGCGAGAAGACTGCGCAACTGACATGAGGAAGTGATACTTCTCTGGCACAGTCTCGTAGAGCTCTGCAGTCTTCCCGAGCGACTGATTGTCGGGGTTCTTATACCTAATGATGTCGTCTGACTTGAAATTCGGGGGCGCAATGGAAAGTAAATCGGGCTCGAAGAAGGGGGAAACGAAGAGCTGATAGTGCTTTGCGACCTTCTTGATCTCGTCCCAGAGCCGCTCAGTTGCTTCCATTTCTTGGTGAGTTGATGCCTGCTCTGCGGTCGCGCGGGACTTTGCAGATTTTCGGACTTTGTTCTTGCCTATGAATTTCATTTCTGAATTGGCGAGCTGCGCTCGCAAGGTTTGATTCTCGGCCTCTAGATCTGAAATCTTCTGCTGAGAAGAGATATAGGCCTGAAATTAAGAAATGAGCCGATAAGTCAGATGCTTAAATAGACATAGAGATTATAACAATGTGCCTGGTAGAGTTTGTCTGCGCTGAGCAGAGACGGAGAAATAAAAGATGTGGTTGGAGATTCGTTGGACGTCGGTCCGTTTGCTGGACCATGGCTGGAGGACGAAGCGGCAGATGATACTGAGTTCGCATTGGGCGAGGCATCAGCCCTAGCAGAGGAGGATCTGGAGCTCAGTGGCGCAGGAGGTAGACGATTGAGACGAGACATATTTCGATGGTGAGAAGGGATTGGGAAATTATACGGTTACCAGCTACTTATACGAGGGATCCTGGACCACGAAGTATCCTCATGTTGAATCTGCTAAGTTTGAATCCTTAGGCAGTCCATAATAATGAAATGTAATTACTGAAGCTGAAACTGAAACCGAAACTGTTATTGCAGTCTGAAACTTCATTTAGATAATACAAAGTACCACTGTAACTACATGCTGGCATTTGTGATCAACTCGATTGACTTCAGGCGCATCCACATATCCTGGTCGATGAAATTGACTACAAGGCGCTCCTGGACCATTATTGGAGAGTCTGGGTCTTCTGCTAGAAGTCCCCCTCGGATGATTTGATCTGTGTCAATTAATATACTCGATTTTCTGAGCCTGGGACGAACTCACGTTAACCTAAGCTCTGTGTCTCGATTTGGATGGCGGTCTGGTATATGCAGAGGAGCATCGAAGGGAGTTACCAATGCCATATGATAATGGACACCATGGTATATGATCCTGAATATATAGAGCACTTGAACGAATATGCATTGTTTGCCACTGTCATCTGCCCTCACGAGGGCATAATCATATCGCGGTTTGTGGTGGAAGTTTGGATTGGCCCGAATGATATTTGAATTTAATTGCCAGTCGACCACTGAATCAAATCGAACTTTCACAGATTTAAAGGGAGTGATCTGGCATTAATAAGGATGCATTAGCTTTTGCACGATGCATGACATAATAATGAAGTAAATAGATGGGATCAGATTAGTACTCACAACATCATCGACACGAAGATGCACTTGCGCAACTCCGAGTTGGATAGCTAATGCATGAGCTAATTTGATTCGAAAGTTCTGGAAGGCCACATCTGCAGCATGGGTTAACTCTAAATCTGAAAGTGTTACATCTCCTTTGACTGAAAAATGGGTGATGCGAAATTTAGAGTTGCTGACAGGAAAGGTATACTCTGGCAATAGATCCTCCGGAGCAGGGTCATCTTCAATGTTGGTAGCCATATCTCGGGCCTGAACCGCATTGTCGAACACCGAAATATCTGATCGTATCGTTCGAGAGACAATGTCCATTTCACTGATCCTGAGGACCTATTAATAACACATTAAATTTGATTGTCAGTAGTTGGCGAATATCTATTTGATTTAGACACTACTGACCTGCTGGGCTACATTCTTGAAGTTTGTATGCCTTTGATAATACTTTTTGAGAGCGCCGTGAGCTTTTTCGCCTGGTTTGGTATTGTAGTTTCGTGTGACGCCCTTGTTTCGAATATCCTCGAACATATGTTTGTGGGTATGAGCTTTCGGAAAATGCCAGTTTTTCTGAGGGAATTCATCCTGATATTGCTACACGAGAAATATTTAGTCAGTATAAAGTAATAAAAGGCTATCAATAGTGGAAAGACAAAAATCAAATACCTTTACAAGAGCTTCGAAGTTTCTCAGTTCTGCTTCACCTGCTTCAAGCATTGTTTCAGTATGAGTCGTCAAAGACGCGCACATATCCAATTCAAGATAGACACGTATAAGGCGAAGTAATAGATAACCCCTTGGTGAAGAAGTGGGTGTGAAGACATGCACTGATGCAAAAATTATGACCTGGTCGTTATTGTTCAGATAAGCGCGCGGTAAATAATTTGATTGGATTTATTAATAGAACTGCATGATGGCTTACCTTTGAAAGATCTTCAAATTTGGTTCCATCGGCGAACTTTCCGGTCGAACTCAACAGCTCGAAGTGGTTCAAACCACTCCAAGGTGGAATATTCAAAAATCTGATGTACGTCGATGGTTTCATTTCAATGATTAGTGCAACTTTAGATTTGGGTTGATCATGATCAGTCAGGCTCACCCGGAATCTATTTGAGACTCAACAATTCGACCCGCATTCACGGGATGTATGGCGTCTATTGTAGCGTTGAACTCGCCGAGAAGGTGGTGAGCAAATAAGCCATTGTGATAGGCATGCAGTCTGTCCCATGAAAGGGCTCTGTAGACATCTGTGCCATTTAAAGACCAAAATACATTCTGCAAGTGCATTAATTACATAGTATGAGAGGATGCAATGTACTCAAGTATGATTAACAACCAACGGACCTCAACGTCTCGTAATCCACGGCTTTCAGATGATTTTCCTTTCTTGTTGGATTTAAATTGTGCACTTCCCGTAACAGCGCTTGTGTGGCGACTGTTGTCCGAAGGGTAAATGACTCTGACAAGTCGAGCATCCTGTCCTTCTGAACAAGGCATACTGTGCAGGGGGCGTTCGAACCGACACCTCATGTGAGGGAAACCATAGTTCTAGTAAGATAAAATTCCACAGGTAAATGTGTTTGCTCATTAAATAAAATCAAGTGGATTGACGTACTGTTCCTCATAGTCAGCTGAAATCATAAGAATTCGAACGAAGATCTGGTGTTCATTCCTGTCTCCACATTTTATCGACCTTCCGAATTCAGCATGTGTCTTGATAGACTCTACTACCTTTCGGACGGCCGAGTGCCAGACCTTCCGCTTGAGGTCGACCCACGCTGTTGTGCCAGCATCCAGTGGGTCGTCTTCGGGCTGCACATATAAATTGAATGTGAGTGATAATAGATCATACAAGGTAAGAATTTAAATAGTTACAATTGGAAGCCAGCCGACTAAGCGGCTTCCTCCAAGTCCCTCCCCGTTGCGAACAGAAACAGGAAGATTTGCACATCGTGCAAGAACCGGATATCCGGACTCAGTTCCAAAGGACGATAAACGAGTCTTGTCCACATATAGGATAATGCAGAAAGGAAGCGCAGTGGTGGGCATTCCATCCTAAATGATTTGGAGTTTCAAGTGCCGCACATCAGAACAAAGTGAAGAATAATGGATATTATTGAATACCATACCTGAACCTCCCACCAAGCATCTCCCGACCATGGTTCGTCATAAAATCGGATATATCTCTCCCATCAAACCCAAAGAGGCGTACTGCATTCCAGCTCATTTGAGAGAACAAACGTCTGTCTGACACCAGCTCGCTGCACCATTCCGACAACGAACGATGCCATACTTCATAGTCTAGATCAATTCCTTCATAATTTATCGATATAGTATCCTTGATGAGCTGAAAATGACAATAGATGTAAGCTTAAACTAGTCGTTCAATGTCTCTAGTGATAGTAATAAGACTTACACCATTTCCTCTTGACGCGCGAGCGATGTCCCACATCCGCGCAAGCTCCGAGCTATCGGTGAGCGTGAACACGTCCGAGTCATCTGGATTCGGGAGGGCCTGGCGAAACAGTGATATAGTCCTGTCGATATGGCTTGCGCTCATGTGCGAATCCAACATGACTTCGGCCAGCTCGAAGTCAATCCGGGCTGGGAATGGGCGCCAAGGGGGTTCTTGTTCGAACAAATTCAACACCGCGCGATAATCTTCGTCTTCTTCTACGGGAATGCCACAGAAGGTTTTGAATGGATAGGAGTCGTCATCTCTGTCGGCAGAGGGATGGTATTCCACTTTTACACTCTGAAACTGAAAGTTGGCTGCGCCAGCAGTATTAATTGTTTCGGGCATAACAATATCATCGTCATGCAAGAGGGCGTCCACTAATAGTAATAATATAGAGCGTTTGAGGTGTGAATATGTGAGTCTTAATTAAATATTAAGCATGGAACTCCATACCTTGATTATTGTCCTGTATCGCCATGTCCCCTTGAAGCAAAACATTACTGCCTTCAGCATTGACCATTCCATGATGGTCTATAAATATATTATAAGCGCTTGTTCCCTAATCGATTCAGATAATAGCAGTAAGTTCATACCTCTGTTGAGCTCGTCCAGCACAAGCATATCGAAAGCATTTGCTTCCGCTTGTTCAGCCAGCGTCCGAACCTGCGGACGTCGTTTGCAGTAGCGTTGTTCGTGCGAGGTGATGCCTTGCACGCTGTAAGGCTGCCCGCAATGAATACAATTGCGAAGAGGCCCAGATGCTGTGGATCGCTTGGGAGGCATGAAGAGCTGGCTGTAACTTTGTGTAATAGTTTACTGAGTTCTCTAAGTAAAATGAGGGCGGTTTTATACACTTCAATGCTCTCTAAAAATATTCGTACACCATTCAGAAATCAAACTCTAGAATAATATGACAACAAGATATATTTATTATGACTGATAGCGCAGCAGAGAAGGACGACCATCATGGGGATCTATCTTCGAATGACTTGTCTCGTTCTTTTGAACCAATGCCTTTGATTATAATTTGGAATGCACAACGACCAGACATGATGATGAGAGTTATGATGGACAGCACAGTCATAAACAGTCAAGTTTCACTAGACATAGCATCGGCTGACCTATAATATGACCTATTAACCAATAATCTTCGTTGTAATCCAGAAAAGAAGACCCCTAAGAGAAATGATGGAAGTCACTTCTGATATCGCAGTCTCTGATCAAGCAGCAGAAAGATGCGACCGTCTAGATAATTCTGAATTTAAATCAAGTGTGAGATATTATAATACTATCTGCTTCCCATTAATATACATATTGACCTATTAGTATCAGGGTACATTATCAGAATGTTATATGATAGGGTGAATATGAGTAACAGCAACACAGCAAGCAAAAAAACATGTGGAGGTGTCAATGGGCTCTAGCGGACGTCAGCGACTTGGCTTATTACTTTGACAGCGTATATTTTTGATGACCCAGCCAAAGCAACCAGTCAAGCTACACATGCTGACAAGAAAGCCGATTTGGCCAATTTGACACCTGAGGGCAGCAATGTGTCAACTGCCGAGCCTCTCAAACGTACTCGCGCTCCTCGTGGCAATGGCGGTGGCACCCCTCGTGGCAAAGGTCGTGGTTCAAAGACGTCTTAAATATCGCTTCAGTTATATGTGTCCGACTGATCATTACCTGAGATCCTTAGCTAGAATGATGGACTATTGACTCTGATTCAGTTACTGTACCGACACTCGGTTATGATATTATTAGTTACTACTTGGATTTTGGCATGGGCTTGGTTTTCACTTAGTTTTCCCTTAGTTTTCGTGAATATAGACAGTTTCTCTCTAACATAATATTTGTAAAAGCACATTACATTAGTACCAAGCCTCATGGACATGTTTATTGTTGTGAGTCAAACTGCACAGGGACGGGCGCCTAATAATATTTAAATTATGTTGCGCTGCGGCACGTGTTAGTGCACGTGTGCACCCTGGACCTACTTGCATCTGCAGCGCTCTGGGATGTCAACGCAGTGGGCGCGATGGCCCTGCGGATTGCATTGAAGCTTGTCAATGTATTACTATTACTGAGTCTGCTCCGACCTTGAACGTGTAATTTCAATTTATGTAAAGTCTAATACATGTCAATGCATAACGGCTTCGAATTCAAACGTGTTAGTTGCATGGACTGGTGCGTGTAGTACAGCATTTAAATGAAACATTCATATTGTATCTACCTGAGCTCAATTTCTGCATCCACTCCGCGAAGATATTGTTGAACCTCTCCCTTTCCAACGTTCATACATGGAATCCACGCAGTCCACCCTTTCCTCCGCGGCGCCGGAGAGTGACTATGATGCTGCGAGACACCACCACCTTGAGTCGACATTTGTCAGGGTACGTCTACATCTTGATCCCATATTATACGCATTAGCTGACTGTTACCTTTCTTCTAAACCTTAGGAACTGTTTCATGCAGAGCAGAAGATTTTGGGCCTGAGTGCCAGGCTGGAGGCTTCCGAGCTCGAGAACTTTAATTTACGATTAAAGCTGAACAAAGCGACTTCCGGCGGACTGACGTGTAATTGTGTAAATACGGCATTAAAGGCGTCGACGTATATTGGCCCGGAAGAGATTGTAGAGGACTCCGAAGAGGAACGAGAAAAATTTGTCTCAAATTGACATCGAAACGGCGTCCCATCAAGAGGGAAGCTACCATCGTGGCTGGTAACCTCATGTCTACTCGCCTAAACTCTGAATATTTATCTGACGAGCCTGCAGGGCCCGTCGGCAATACAAGCCGTGAACTTCTCCGACAGGAGACAATTATTGTCGACGAGTCTGACTACAAAGTCGACGTGTATCGTGCTGCCTGCGCCGATCTTTTGAAGCTGTTCAAGGACACAGCCCCGCTGGTTTCCAATTCTTCCAGCTCTGGGTCTGTTGGCGCTATCCGAACTCCATCTCCCACTGCCTCTCAATTTATCCCAGCGCTGGAGTCACCTAGTGCTTTGCAATTTGTGTTCATGGCGGTGCCGGATAATTCTGAAGTAGCTTAAGCCTTATATGTAGTTCTCAGGTGCCTCCTTCGCATTGACAGTATCATGTTAGGTATATTACTTGCTCTGTGGTAATAGATATGTGCCTCCCCCGGTCCTCACCAGCTGCGATTATGGAAATGCTGCTTTTAACTTGTCTAAGGCATTCAACAGGCCGGCGCGCTGCGCATGCGCTGGTGCAATGTCAATCAATAGTGTTTTTGATGAGCACAGATCATATTACAATGCACATGTATGAATACTGCCTGCCTGGATTCGACAACCGTCTCTGCGTCAAAGTTGGCCTCCGTGAGGACGTCGAGACGTGGCACCATCATGGGCGGTAGCATTGGTGACCCCACGACCATTTTGACCCGCGGCTGCATTACGCAAGCTACACTCATCGACTCAGGAGGAGGAAATCCGCGCTGCATTCGAGTGCGGACACAAGGCGCGCGAGGTGAAAGCGACAACCAAGACCCTCGATGTGCAAGATTGTCAGCCTGGAGAAAGCACTGTTGACGCCTGCGCGATCGTTAAGCGCCCATCCATCGGCATACCGGCAGGTGATGGCATCACTGTTCCCTCGAATCTAAATCTATCATCTCACTGCGAACAGCATTCAAAGCTGACGGGCACCGTCGATAAAAGTATCGCGACCGTGCCAATATGTGTGACCTACTCTTCCTTCAGTTACGGCGGATTCCCAAATGGTTAATTAGAATTGAAATGGATGCAGAAACTAAAAGCCCAGGTCTATCTGGCTGGTTGAGAATTAAGCTCACCCCAGTGACCTGCGAGAAAGTATTTGAAAGACTATAGAAGGGTGCTTGCCATTCAATTTTTCTGAACTTCCAGATTACACAGTCCTCATTACCATGCCCTACCAAATAGCCTCTATAAAGACCCAAACTTACAAAGAATCCCGTGAGGCGCTGATACAAGGAGCTCAGTTAGCTATGGAAAGGTTGGAAGCTCATCTCCCAAGGAATAAAGGATTTCTCATTGTGTAAGTGATCCATATGTTTTTCGCTCTCATTAGCATTGTCTGAACATCTCTTCAGCGCGCCGGCGCATGGAGACGACGAAAGATATACCGCGCGCGTCTTCGATCTCGACGCCGGCGGTGCATATGTTGGCGGTATCCATTTTTTCCTCGCTGGGTCGGCTCATACTGCGACGTTCGAGAAAATGAAGTGCCTCAAGGAGGGCGACACTGGATATAGCCAGAGGCATGATTGGAATGCGGCGACATGGAGTACGCAGTGTGCGCGCTCGGTCATATGGCAGTAAGTCCCTGCCCACTGCCTTAACCACGAATTTAGAGCTCTAATTATTTCTACTAGTGAGTCCAAGGATGATTTAGACATGATTTAGAATTGCTCCTGTATTGCACTGCGCCCTTGGAACGGCATTTCTTGCAATGTATTAGTTGGTGTCATTCAACTCATTTTTGCTCTTGGCTTTAAGACACGCGTTCAGTGACTATTTTATAATTGAGTTTTATTAGCAACACTATATATACATGCCAATGGGGACGCAGGAGGGGGATGCGGCTAGCCAATGCGGCGTTCACGCGCACGCGATGGCCGGGACGCATTTGACTTTGGCTGAGACAAATTGTCAATGGGAGCCGGCACGTCAGCCCTTCATTATTAATAACTGATTAGATCGGCCCTCTCTCATCACGGCTACCTTGGCATCAACATTTTTAGTCTAGAATGATTACGGATAATACGGCCTTTTCAGGCCTTTTTGCCGTCTGATCATGCAAAAACCTGCCCTATTCAGGGCTGAATCTGATTAGGCTATTTTCAGGTTTCCGACACATCTGGCAGACATGTGACTAATCGTGACACTGCGTAACACGGCTCGTCCACCTCGTCAGTTTCGATGTTCTTGCATTTCTGTGAAGTGCAGGTAAGCTCTGGCAGCTTCCAATCCTTTTGAAAATTATACAGGAGTATATAAAGAGTTAAAAATGTAATTTTAAAGCTATCTTAATGAAAGCAACCGGTGACTGGCATAATTTAGAATGATACACGATTTTTTTTGAGAATAGGCGCCCTAATAAATTACTCATGACGAGTGTTTCGAGCCGCGCAGCGTGCGGAAGAAAATTTGACTATTCCGGCATAGTAAAACCTTATTTCTGAGTGGTATTTCAAGACATGAAATGCAGCTGATCTGTTGAAATTCTGCCATGTTTCCCTTACTCTGAATGCCTGTCTTTTATTGTTTTCCAGACTGAAAACAAAACTGCACCTCTTGATATTTCTCAGGTGTCTAGTACTCGCATTTCGGGTACTAACTGTGCCATTAGATGCTTGCCATTGCTGTTGCTGACTGGTCTGTGAGTCAATTTCTTGAAGAGCTTGAATATTTTTATTTATTATTTATTTCTTTTATTTCTTCCCAACAACACCCGTATCGAGCCAAAAATCGCAATCATGAGAAGGCCACAACCACTGCAGAATTCATTCAATGAAATTTCATTCAACTTTATTTATCTGACAAGTGTATCGTGCACTACAGTACACTAAATCAAAGCGCACCCACGATGCACGACAGGGATGGGGAGGGCAATCGCAACAAAAGCACGCAACTCAACTCAACGCATGATGCTGCAAGCAACAGCGGAGCGCGACACCAGGCGACTGTGAAAAGCGTATGTATGTATATATGTATGTATCTGTATGTTGCGTATGCGGGTATGGAGGTATATATGTACGGCGGTATCAATGTGGGATGGTATGTGTCATGGCGAGGTATAGGGGTTGTAGTTTGTATATAGCTGGGCGGTCGTGAAAGAACATGGTCGTAACATGGAAAGAAGCCTTGCCTGAGGGAAGGAAAGCGATTCCAGAATCGTGAAAAAATGGGCGGTGCCAAGTCGATAGCGTGTTGGGTAGTGTGGAGTCGTCAAGACGGACGGAACGGGACGGGCACAAGTGCCCAGATGTTTCAAAGTAGTAGGAAGAGCGCGGCATCGAAACTCGACTCTACCTAGCTGGAGGAGAGGAGGAGCGGCGTCTATTTGTTTGTTTGTTATTTGTAGGAGGATAGCTGGATGGTCGGATAACGGATAGGTGTGGTTAGGATGTAGATGCGGCCGGGTTGTTCGCAGGTTGGTGGCGGCATGGGTGGGGATAGGAAAAGAGCAATGTCGTCGGGACTCGGCATCACGGAGCAGGGCAGAACATAAAATCAAACAAAGGACAACATAAAAGGTACCCAAAAACATAACGCCTCGACTCGACTCGCGCCACAGTGGCGCAAGGAGGAGCTGCCAGAAAAAGTAACATAAAAGCACCCGAGTAGAACAAAATCCATGAAGACAGAAAAAGAAACACCTCGTACGCATCAACGCGAACGGCATGCAGCCGCTGACACCCAGCCAAGCCCATCAGACGCCAGTCAAGGCGGAGGGCGGGGGCGAGCACGGCGAGCGCTATCCACGCGGGCGCACGCACACGGCACGAAAACGAAAAAAGCAAAACAAAAAAAAGAACGGAAACGAACTCATCACTGCACTGCTGTTGTTGTTTTTTTTTTGCTTGTGCTCTTTACTGTGCACATCCTCACTCCATCCCCTCCGAGAACCACTCCACCACACTCATACAATCCCACACCCCTCCACCCTCCTCCTCCTCCTCCGCCTCATCCTCCTCGACAACCACCCCGTCCGCGCCCCCCATCCACGCACACACCCCGAGCCGGCTCCTCCGCCCGCCGCCCTCCTCCGCGCGGCCGCGCTTGCCCCCCGCGGGCGGCGCCGCGTACCGGTGCCGCATCGTCAGCAGTGCAATCATATAGCTCGCCGGGAGGACGGACAGCGGGCGCTTGCCGTCGGCGGCAGATGCGAGAGAGCTGGCTGGAGGGGGCGAGGCGCGGAGGGCGCTCGGTGGGCGTGTGGGCCCGGAGGACGCGCGCGCGCGGAGGGTCATTGGGGCTTGCTGCTGCTGGAGTGGGAGCGCGGCGGCGTTCGTAGGTGTGGTGGGTGGTGTAAACGCACACGCACACGCCGAAGAACTAGAACTGGAGCTTGACGAGGACGAGGACGAGGCGCGCGCGGAGTCGAAGCGCATGACCACCTCATCCCCATCCGCACCGCCCTCCTCCTCCTGCGCCTCCTGGAACGGCGCCGCACGCCTCTTGTCCTCCTGGTGCGGCCGCTGGCGCTGGTGGTACCGCCGCCTCTCGCGCTCCATCTCCACCTGACACACAGCCATCGCCTCCGCGTCCTCATCCTCCTCCTCCTCCTCCTCCTCGGGGTGCGGCCCCCTCCCGCTGCGCACATGGATCATATCCTCATCGAACACCCCCACCACCTCCCCCCGCACGCACCGTCCACGTCCTCCAGCGCCACCCCAGGCGGCAGCTCCAAATCGCCTAGCGCATCATCATCCACGTCATCCCCATCCTCATCGTCCTCGGAGTGGAGGCGGTGGGCAAGAGCAGCCTCAGCGTCCTCGTCCAACACGACATCGAGCTGCGCCTCCGGCACGCCCTGCGCGCGCACGAACGTGCGCAGCCGGATCGCGAGCAGCGCGTCCTGCACGTCCATGTCCGCGCGCTCCCTTTCCTTATTCTCTCTTTCCCTTTCCTTCGCCGCGCGGTCTGCCCGGGCGCGTGCTGCGGACGAGGAAGGGCGCGAAGACGAAGCAGAAGAGGCGCGGGAGGAATCCGAAGAGGAGCGCGAAGACGTGGGGCGCACGGGCGAGTGCACGTGCCACCCGCCCTGCACGGGGCTGCCGACGGGCGAGGACGCCGGGGTGGGGCACACCAGGACCACATCATCATCGTCCTCCTCGGCGGCGGGGAAGGGCAAGGTCGCGCCACGCCGCGCGCCCAGAGTAGCTTCCTCCTCCTCGACGAGCGGGAACCGGAACGCCGGCTCCGCGCTGGGGCTGCCGCTCCTCGACGCGCTCCTTGACGACGAGGCCGAAGACGAGGTAGGAGAGGAAGAGGCAGACGCAAGGAGCGCCTGCTCCCGCCGATACCTGCGCTCGAGCCCGCCGACGACCGTGCGGTACAGCGATACCAGGACGCGCAGCTCGGAGCTCGGGACGCGCGCGCGTCTCTGCTGCTGCTGCTGGGTCTGCTGCGTTTGGGGGTGCGGGTGCTGCTGCTGCTGCTGCGGCGCCGAGGTGACCTTGGCAGGAACAGCGATAGGCGCGGGCTTGACAGGCGTAGGCGCGAGGACGAGCGGCGTGTCCGGCAGCGCGCGCGCGGTGGTGCGCCCACCGTCCAGCAGGCGCGCGGGCTTCCCAGCTAGGGGCGCGGCGGTGTACGGCGGCGGCGCGGCCGAATACGGGGGTGGCTCGTCCACCTTCTTCCTCTCCTCCTTCCCACCTCCCTCCGCGGGCACAGGACTCGACGGCCGCACCACCACCTCGCGCGCCCGTCTCTGATTCATCACCGGGCTCCTCGGCCTTTCCGGCAAACCCGCGAGGTCGCGGTCGTCCACGACGGAGCGCCGGCGCAGCGCGGGGAGCCGGCGGGGGGCGGGCGGGACGGAGGCGGAGGCGCTGATCCTGGGCGCTGTAGAGCCGAAAACGCGCGTCGATGTGGCGCTGGGATGGGTGGCGGTAGCAGAGGAGCTCGAGCTCGAGCGCACGTACGGTTGGGCTGGGGCAGGAGATGGGGATGGGGATAAGGCGGCACGGAAGGGCGTGAGCGGCGCGCGCGCGGTGCTACCTCGCCGCGCGCGCTGGCGCGGGGGCGTGCCCGTGCGGAGGAGGTGGTGTGGGGCGTGTGCGGTGGGGGTCTGGGCTGTGGGAGTGTGTGTTGGAAGGAAAGGGGTGGTAGTAGTAGTAGAAATAGAAGTAGTAGAAGGGGTGGTGGTTGAAATGCTTGTGGGTACAGAAGAAGAACAAGAGAAGGCGATAGGGGTAGCAGCGATGGTGACATGTAACGGCGAAGACGGCGGCGGGAAAGAGTCCGAGACGGACGTGTACGAAGATGACGACGTCGTGGAGTCAGAGTCGGAGAACGACGAGCACCGCGACGAGCCGCTCTCCGGCGAGCCGTAGACCGAGCTGTGCGCCGACGAGGACGACGAGGACGACAGCGTAACCGGGCGCGGGGGCGGCGTCGCGTACGCGTCCAGGATCATGCTGACGGGCGAGGTCGGCGACGACGTCGGGAACGGGATGATGTTGATCTGCGGCTTCGGCGGCGGCGCGACGTCGAGCGCGCGCAGGGACTTGCGGCTCTTCTTCCTTTCCACGCGCTCGCCCGGTGCACCCAGCTCGGGATGGACGGCGGGCGCGCACTCGACCTCGGGCGGAGCGGCGTCGTGCGGTGGTGAGTCTTCGACGACGACGCACGTCGTCTCCACCCGCACCTCGATCGCCCGCGCCGGCGCGTGCGCATCCACCGCCAGTAGCAAATCAGCCTGGACCTGCACCGCGCACAGCGCGCCGACCGCATCGTCCCCCCTTTCCCGCGCCTGCGGGGCCTCTGCGTCCTCCCCTAGCAAACACGGCGCAGCCGGCTGGGTGGTGGTCGCAGTCGCGGTCGTGGTGGGCGTGGGCGTGCCCGCGGGGCCAGCACGGAACGCGGACGCGGACACGTGGGCGAGCGACAGCGTCGTCGTCGGGCGCGCCTTGCGCGTCGCGCGGGGGTGCAGGCCTGCTGCTGGGCTCGGGCTGGACGGACGGGCGGTGGGAGAAGCGTAGGTCTGGCTCGCGGACCCGGGTGGCGTGCGGAGGAAGGGCAGCTTGCGCGTGGCGTTGAACGCCGCGGAAGTGATGGCGTATTTCGGGGCGGGGCGTGGAACACGGGCGTGTGCGTTTGCGTGGGGCCTTGCGGCGGGGAGGTCGAGGTTGGGGTGGAGGTGTGCGAGCGCATGGTGCGGGGGTTGGGGTACACGTGGGGCAGGAAATAGGGCATCCTGGGCGGCTAGGGCGTCGGTGAAACGGGCAACGGGAAGGCTAGGGGAGGACGCACAAGGAGGAACTCTGGAACACACGAGCGACGAAAGGCGCAGTCCGCGGGTAAGGTTGATGGTCAGATATCGTGAAAGAAATTTGGGAAGAACAGAGCGAATATCGTGATAGAACCAGAAAGAGAAAGAAAAAAAAGAGGAAATGGAGACGAGAGGGGGCCGGGACGGAGGAGAGGAGGGGAAGGGGAGACGGGAAAGGAGATGGAGGAAGGAAGAGAGATGGAGGGATCAATGACCGCGCTGGCATCAACCCCTGGCCCTCGCCTCGTGCCCTGCGTTTACACCCTCCCCATCACTCTCATTATCCTCCAGCCGACGAAACACACATGCATAGCGGCCACAAGCGACCCGCTAGCCACACCCTGTCCATTCATAACACCACTGCACCACCCACCAAACGCTCGCTCTCCTAGCGACCGCAGCCAGTACGCCTACCCATTAGATTCCAGTCGTATCGTATGCACTGATATCTCTCCATCGATGACGGGCATAAGATTTTTGGGCCAATCACCTCAACACGCGTCAGTCACGTGCCATTGTTTGGGTCTGACTTGCCTCATTGGGTACGCGTTGGTCCTTATGGGGGTTGTCTCTGCTCTGTCTGGTGTTCGTCTCTCCCACCGTCAACAGGAACACGAGAAAGCCTGCTCCCACTTTCTCATATCTTCGTGATAAGACACACCTTACCCGCCCGTTCCAACTGCAGGAGGACTCTGAAACCGCGCCCGCTGCTCACGCGATCCGAAACGCCGCTCTTCCTCCCCCTCCCGCGAGCCTCTGCGCCCTCGCTTCTATTCTTTGCACCCAAGGCTCCGAACATACACATGCAGTAACCCGTCAGGTAACCTTCCCGCGTTCTCAGCCACGAGGCTGGCCTGTCGCACTGGCCAATGGCCACGGGGCCGCTCTTTCTGCCCGCGCTCTTAAAGATACGCAAAAAGCTATTGAGCTTGCCTTATCTGTCTCCATCCCTGTTGGCTCTCTTCGGCTCCAAGGATGATTGTACTCTCCGCCAAACTTCCATTTCGCTACTACCATTGTCGATCCGTTCCTTTGGAACTGTCTACAATCGCCTGAGATGCTGACCCATCCTCCACCGACCAAACCGACTGACCATTCTCATGAGGTGTACTCCCGCCAAATTCTCATCTCCCTCCTACCATAGTCGATCTGTGCATATGTCCTTCTTGCCTCCTTTGGAACTATCTATATGAAATCGCCTGAGATGCTGACCCATCCTCCACCGACCAAGCCCACTGACCGTTCTCGTTGAATGCAAAAGACGGAAAAGACAGAAAACGGCCTACACACGGGCTCCGCAATCTGCGCATAACGCCCGCGCAAACCCGTCCTGGCGCTGCAGATCGATATTCCCCGCACTTATGAGTTATGATTCCTATCTATTTCTTCTGCACGTCGTCTCTATCCCTATGTCATCAGTGATGTCAACGCGATGTCGTCCACACACCGGAGGCTTACTTCATGCACGTCCATGCGCCTCCTCTCGGTGACCTAACTCATGTCAAGTTCCGTACGCTGAATCGAATCTTCTCGTCTGAACGGTATATCCAAAAACTATGCACCTCGTACACTGGAACACCGACCCGGCAGGTGCGACGTTGTTGGATCTGGGTGACAGCTTGAAATTCGGTGAACTATGTACCGTATTTGACTTGCCTTGCTTCCGTGCGACATCCTATCTGCGAACTCTATCGTCTCTGTGCAATGTTCCTTCCTCTTTTGATTGATGTCTCTAAATGCACCTGTACATATGCACCTGTACGTATGCACTGGAACATAGCCAGACTGGCAGATGCGACGTTCTTAAACATATCCCCATCCTCCTCTCTATCTGAAGTTCCGGCTATGACCTTGGCTATATTCTTGGGCGGAATGGATGATAGCATTTAACTGACTACCTGAAACCCGGTGAACTATCTGCTGTACTTGGCTATGAGATCGGAACTTGCTTTCTCGCGACGTCATTTTTGCTATCTGCGAACGCTATCACCACTGTGCACTGTTCTTTTCCTCGATTGAATTAAAGTCTATATCTTTAAATGCACCTGCTGGAGCCTCCCTCCTCTCCATCTGAAATCCCGGCGATGCCATGACAGACTTGGCTATATTCTTGGGTAGAATGTTATGTTCCGACTTCACCTCGCATTCGTACCGGCAGGTGCACCATTGTTTAACTTTAACTGAAAACCTGAGACCCGGTGAACAATGTTGTTTGATTCTCAAATTGGAACTTGCATTCGCGATACTCCTATCTGCGAACTCTATCGTCTCTGTGCAATGTTCCTTCCTTCGTTTGAAATTGATGTCCTTAAATGCACCTGCTGGAGCATTGACTCGCCGGGCCGCCGTTTAAACGTAAGTATCCCCGTCCTCCTCTCCATCTGAAATCTGCCGAGATGGACTTGGCTATATTCTTGGGCAGAATGTTATGTTCCGACTTCACCTCGCATTCGTACCGGCAGGTGCACCGTTGTCTAATTTGACTAAAAGCCTGAGACCCGCTGAACAATGTTCCTTGACTTTCAAATCAGGACCTTGCGTTCGCGCGACACTCCTATTCGCGAACTCTATCGCCACTATGCAATGTTCTTTTTTTCGTTTGAGATTCATTACGCTCTTCTCGACTCATTCCAATTGTGCTTTCATAGTACACTGGATCTTAACACCGACCCGGTAGGAGCACCGTTGTTGAACTGTGTATTCGATTCTCAAAATGGGCCTTCCTTTTGCGCGACACACCTATCTGCGAATTCTATCGTCCTACTTTGTGATGTTCTTTCCTAGATTCAAATCGATATCGCTAAATGCACCTATACGTATGCACTGGAACATAGCCTAACTGCAGGGGCGACGTTCTTCGACATATCCCCATCCTCTCCAGCTGAAATCCTGGCGAGTGCGATGCCATGACTGGGCTATGTTCTTGGGCGGAACGTTATGTTCCGCATCTGCTCGCATTCAATCTCACTGGATCATGACACCGACTCGGCAGGCGCACCGTTGTTAAATTTAACTGACCGCCTGAAAACCGGTGAACTACGTACTGTATTTGACTTTCAAACTGTCGCGCGACATTCCTATCGTCACTGTGCAATGTTCTCTTCCTCGTTTGAATCTTATATCCTTACCTCTCATACGCTCTTCTCGTCTCGTTCCGATTCTATTCTACTCGCATCGTACATTGGATCTCCAATTCTGCTTGCATCGTATGCTGGGTCATAACACCGACCACTTTGGCAGCAGGTGCACCGTCGTTAAATATAACTGACAACCTAAAGCCCGGTGATATGTACTCGACTCTCAAACCGGGACTTGCGTTCGCAAGACACTCCTCTCTGCGAACTTCATCGTCCTATCTTGTGATGTTCTTTCCTCGATTGACATCCATATCCTTGTATGCGCCTGTGCCCGTGCACTGGAATATAGCCCTGAGGCAACGTATTCCGAGCTTGCTCGCATTCAATCTCACTGGATCATGACACCGACCGGCAGGCGCACCGTCGTTAATTTAAGTGACCACCCGAAACCCGGTGAACTATGTACGCGATTGTCAAGTCGGAACTTGCTTTCACGCGACACTCCTATCTGTGAACTCTATCGTCTCTGTGCAATGCTCCTTCCTTGTTCGACACTTATTCCAATTTTGCTCGCATCATGCACTGGATCATCCGGCAGGTGCACCGTGGTTAAATTTAACTGACCGCCTGAAACCCGGTGAACTATGTATAAGAGTCTCAAATCGGGACCTGCCTTCGCGCAACACTCTTATCTGCGAAACCTATCGTCACTGTGCAATGTTTCTCGTTCAAAATTATATCAGGGCGGTGCTCTTGGACATATCCCCATTCTCCTTGCGATCCGAAATCGAAATCTCGGCGAGTTACTTTGGCTGAGTCTTTGGCAGTGCTGATACGGCACGTTCTACTGCCCAGCTGCATTTTCGGCGACGAAGAGTCTTACACGCGGCCTCCACAAGCCCAAAACGACAGCCGCGAACGTTAATTTTGGAGCGCGGTGCCTACGCCCCAAAGTCTTGGCTTCAGCTCTTTACGTTGCCTCTGGATGTCCTCGATATCTATGATATAGAGAGGCTTTTTATTTATGTTCGCGCGACTGCTGAATCCTCTTTGTGAAGCATTCATTTATGCCCTATATCTCTTCCGCTTGCGCCAACAGCGCTCGCACTGCCTTCAACGACGGCTCTCGAACCCCTCTGCTGTGCCTGGAATGACACCTGCCAATCTGTCTATATTTTACCGACAATCGGGAGCGATTCACGTTGTCCAATAATCTACCGCCAGCACTTGTTTCTTCGCCCGGGGTGCGAGCCAAAAAGATGACTGACAACATTTTCGGGATGCTTTCCAGTCCGTCTATATTTTTCCGTGCTGGTAATCGCATTTTTCAATGGGAGTGATCCACGATGTCCAATAATCCACCGCCAGCACCTGTTCGTTCCCCCGAGGACCGAGCAAAAGAAAAATTGACGACTGACAACATTTTCGGGATACTTTTTGGGCGCTCGACTGGCATGGTAATGGTGTTGCCATATCTCTCTCGGAGGCTCGCCAAGCCTTCGTGTGGGCGCGAACGATCTCTATATGTGAACCTTACGTCCTCTTCTATGTACGGTCTTGCGTGGTTCCCCTCTCGTCGCGGAGTTATATCCTCTCTGGACACCAGCACCGACTTGCAGGCGCAGTGTTGCTGCGTTTACGACGCGACATTACTTGGCTTTTATGCTATCACTGCCCCTACATCGGGCGCGATCCAGTGTCCAATAATCTTCCGCCAGCACTTGTTCATTCGCTCGAAGAGTGGAAAACAAAACAAAAAATTCGACAACCGACAACGTTTTCGGGATGCTTTTGGGCGCTCGAGGCTGGCAGTGGTCATGGTGTTTCGCCATATCTCTCTCTGAGGCTGACGTCCAGCCTTCTTGTGGGCGCGAACGATCGCTATATGCGAACCGTGCGTCCTGTTCTAAGGACGCGGAGTTATATTCTCTTTGGATGCCAGCACCGACTTGCAGGCGCAGCGTTGCTGCGTTTATGATGCGACGTTACTGGCCTTCCATGCTATCACATCCCCTCCATCGGGCGCGATCCACAATGTCCAATATTCTACCGCCAGCCCTTGTTCGTTCGCCCGAAGAGCGAGCCAAAGAAGCGGAAAAAAGACGACTGTCAACGTTTTTGGAACGTTTTCTGGGCGCTACTTGTAACATACAATCGGGAGCAATCCATGATATCCGATAATATTCCGCCAGCACTTATTCAAAATTCGACACGCGACAACGATCTCAGGATGCTTTCTGGGCGCTCGAGCTGGCAGTGGTAATGGTGTTGGGCTATATCTCTCTCCGGACGGTTATTTCAAGCCTTCGTGTGGGCGCGAACGATCTCTATATGTGAACCTTACCTCCTCTTCTATGTACGCGTGTTCCTTTCTCGACTCGGGGTTATATTTGTGTGCAATGAAGTTGCTTGCGCCTCTGAACGCCAGCACCGACTTGCAGGAGCAGCTTTGCTGCATTCATTACGCCACGTTACTGGATCGGAAAAATCATGCTTACTTCCATGTAACGCCGATCCGTGGTGGATGTCTATAATCAAATTGATCACAAACGACAACCGTGAAATATATCTTTGACCACGGCCGGAGCTCCACCTTGGCCCTCAAGTTCCTCAGATCTCCATGGAGACTGGGTCTTTCGTATCCACGCGATTCCTATCTAAGTATCTATGAGCAGTGTGCTTTCGCTGTTCTTCTCTGGTCTAATAGTGATATTCTCGTTCAATGCGCACATAGCGCACCATATACCAGCCCTAACTGGCAGGCAAAATGTTGTTCAACACACCCCCATTCGACTGACCATGATAACCTTTCATTTCGGCAAGTTACCTTGACGTCCAAATCATATCCGTTATAAAGACAATTTTCTACATTCTCCCCTTTGCCCAAAGTTTGCATTGGTGTGCAGTGCTGGCACTGCTCCCTATGGCGTGCCGTTTTGCATCGTCTCGCTCGCTCATACAAATGGGATTACTGGTCCACTCATTCACACCACAAAACTGGCAATCCCCACGTCTCGATCGGCACCGTGCCAGTGATTAGTTCAGTGGACGAGCATAAATTTTACAGAGTGCGTTCTGTGGATGCTAGTAATAACGCCGACTGGTAGCAGTAATGCTGCTGGACATAACCCCATTCAAATTATCACCTGAGTTTGCGAGGCCCCTCATCTCTAGACTCTCTCCTTCCTGGAAACATGCCGACTGTGAACAATGCCACATGTCGCTAATCCAATTTTGCAAACCCACACGTCGTCCACGTTTCAATTCAAACGAGTATCGCACAAAGTACCACGCGGCGCCTAAGATGGCGAACGATAGCGTTAACACCTCTTGAGCGCTATCTATTATTTTAGATATTTTGCATCTGTACTGAAGTCATTGATGATTGAGAACCATAATTTCCACCGTTCTCCGTCCCCACCTTTTCTTACCTCCGAACATACAAAATTCTATAATACTTTAATCCACAAAGTCGTTCCACATCTATGAGTTTTATTCCATTTTTACAAACCCTTGCATCGTTGACTGATTGACTGCAAGTTAATAAATTCCTGAAATTGACAAAAATTACCACGGTTCGCCCACATGTACGAATCACAGCCGTGATAACCGCCATTGATCTCTTTTTCCGTCTTTATCTGCAAGCTATTGATCGTTGTGTCGCCTCTGTCTCGCCGTCTACTCTATTCGTAGGATTGGTTCAATGTAATAAGCGATATCTGTGGAGGCTTACTTCATTCACGCATATGTTCACTGCAACTCCTATCCGAATCTTTCCATCCATGAACTTACGTCCTATCTCCTATATTACTTCGACATCTACGAACGTTATTTTATTGGGTTAGAACATCGCGCAGATGCTATGTAATTACATTATATTCATTACCCAAAGCATATAGTCTGGAGCCTGAAGATTGAAGGTTGAATATTTCAATGCGTAATCATGGCTAGCTCTGAGAGCTATTTTTTCAACAAGTCGTCTTTGCCGTTGCCCGATCGTATCCAAAAATCGAATCACTCCCGTCATTTGACATCCTACATATCTTGCATTTATAAGCCTGTATAACATAATTGTTCCGTCTTCTAGTTAAATCCAGCAATTAGTACCAGTCTTCTTCGTTCTATCTTATATTATTTCCCATATTCCACTCCAATTTTACATTGATCGCCTTCATATTAATGCCAGAAATCAGCTAGGTAGTCGTGCAGACCGTCATTGCTGATGACATAGATAAGCACGCTAACCTTGCGAATATTCAGTTTGCGCGCGGACTAGTATAGATAGCCACGGCGGCATTTAACGGACATTAGCCGTGGGATGCCTGGCATCGCAAACCACGCCTGCTTGAGAAAAAATGCAGCAATGCGGGTAGCTTGGGTGGCAGGCTGGGCGCTGGTCTGCTGTCGTGCTGTAGAGCAGCTGAAACGGCGGAACTTTATAATGACACGACGTTATCGCCAGAACGAATCCGAGGTGCGGTGTTAATGCAGGCGCGCTTGTTGTATTCAATATCAAATATTTCATCGGGGACATGACGGTGGGCGTCGTCGCGCTGCGCAAGCCTGAGCAATACATTGTCGGACAGTGGAGCCTACTGGGATGGCTGATTGACACTTAAGTTTGGTTAACGCTTAATTGGAAACTTGACGAGCCTTGAATACTGCGTATTTCCATGATAAGCTAGCCTGTCGGAGAATTGAGTATGATGGATCAATATTACTACTCCACTGTTCAAACCTACGACGCACAAAGGATCAGCCATCCATGTACTGGTAACTACACTCATGATACTGTCAGACACGCGCATGCACTGGAAATATTGCAGAATATGGGATCCTTATCTATGTCGGCTATACATAGTTTGATCTATCAGCTTGATAGCCTGCCTAGTAATCTGGCATGGACCTACAGAGACATTAGCTGACCATGGAATACGCGCACAGAGTCGTCATCGGACAAAGTTGAGACGCAGCATTTTTATCACACTCTCATAGCGGACGTCGGACACAATGGCGGCAGCGGAACCACTTTCCTTTAGACTCCCTTAGACCCATGAAAAAGGCCAATTCACAAGTATAGTTCGGGAAGTTCTGTGACATTCGTCTATTTTTTGCGTCCCAGATCGGACGTCCAGGCTCTAGATCTAGATGGGACCCGGAAAGTACACCCAGTCTCAGAGCATCTGGGTGCGGTTTCGAAATTTGCTTTTGCGCCGTTTGTCGAGATTTTATGTTCAGCTAATTTGGAACAGTCGTCAAGTTTCAACCAATGTATTTCATTCTGAAATTTAAATGAATTTCAAAACCATGTGAAACATAACTGGCATTCAAGATTCCAATGTATTCCAACAGACCAGGACAAGGCTGGGTCGCGAGAACTCTCAAAATAACGATGTTGGTGTACTTGCAGGGGTCCAGACAGATTCAGAGTTGACTCAAGCCAGCGACTCCGTCGTACATTTGAGCGAGTAGCAAGTATCTGGTAAGCTACATAGCCAAATTCCCTGGAGACCGGTGACCGGTACCGATGGCCAACCGACACGATCGTCTTCTATCAAGGCACTGAAAATATAGATGTTCAGAACGCAGCCACGATATTTGTTCAGTCTGGGCCGTACATTCCGATTGAGCATACACACTGTGAAGTTGGAAAACATTGTACCGATGCTCGTGTAAATACTTCTGACCATGGTAAGAATTAATGAAATGGTGCGATATCAATTGTAAGATGGGCGTGGAGTAATCCACAATGCTACATATTAGAAAAACGACAATTTGGCCACTCGAATGGAGGAAAGACCGGTAAATCGCTGAGCGGCTCTGAGCGGTACCACCCATTAAATACGCCGCGAAATTGGTTCGGCAGTACTAGTCACTCAGCTGAAGCTGCCGAGCAGGACGAATATAGATTATCAGATTAAGACACGACAAAGATTAGATCAGATCAAATTAGACGAATATGTCAACTCCTTCCCTCTCCTTGCCGCAGGATTCCCAATGGACGTTGTCGGAACACCTGTATCGGTGATATGTATCAGATGTTAGGTATTATCACTGTTCAAATTGCCCACATTTCTTGTGTGTGTCCACCGTGGACAATACCAAGGCCCAACCTTCCGGATCATCCATTTTCATACGCTCAGCTAGCGCATCAAAACGATCCCACCACCAACGATCCATGACATCGAATCCTTTGTCGGATCTGCTTGGTGTGATTCGGGATTGCCACGGCTTATCGGCATATATATAATGCAGACAGCGAATCTCGTCCTCGGACCACATGGCAGGGTGGACATTTCGGTGTGAACGAAAGGCGTTGTAGGACCACGGGATAGGATGCCATTTCCCCTTGAAATACTCCGAGAGGAGGTCCTGATCTGGAAAAGCCCATTCCGAGACGCGTGGATGAGAAGCGAGAAATTGCTGAATACCCGCGAAGAGCTCTTTGGAGGGGTTGAGAACGACTGTTCCCGAATTGAGCTGGGAATACGGACGCGGGGAATTCTGCTGGATCGAGGGTGGTTTCGCAGTAGAAATCTTAACGGTACTGTACGCGCAGTTGGCTGGTTTCCTGAGCAAAAAATAAATATTAATGTTATCTTTTAGCCATATTTAAAAGATGCGAAAGAGCTTACCAGTCCAAGGGGTAGTGCTTCAACGCGCGCGGGTTGCATGCACACACATGCACAGCGCCGATGTGGTCATTTCCGCGGAGGTCGGTATCCATTAGCTCGTCCATGTTTTTGAGGACGATCATGTCACTGTCGAGGAGGACTATCCGCTGAAATACAGAGAATTTAGCTCACTCGAGCAGACTGAAAGATCTGGTAGTATTTTACCTCGAATTGAACAAGTCCAAAAGCCCTATAAAAAATAGATCAGCTTCTAATGACATAAACGACAGGGTCACCCCAGCACACCTTAATTTAGTCCATGTATCCGCGAAACGGGAGTCGTGTGCGTGTAACTTGTGTTGTCCTTCCGGCGGACGAAGTGTTTCGACTTCTGTGATGCCTATCCGCTGCCTGGACAGAACCTTTCGCGCACTGTCTGGCAAGGATGGCGTCACCATAACCACCAGCCTATACTTCGACTTGACACGGCGCAAAGATTGGTTCAAAACCAGAACACCTGGGAGATAGGAAATTGAGGTGAGGAGAGTAACGTAAGCTGCCTTGGAGGGCATGTGAACGATAGTTGGGTCGATATGGGGTTTATGAAAGTTTAGGAGGAGAATTGTACGAGCATTTAAAGGAGAGTCCGGCAGGTCCGCATTTGTCAAGCTAGCTAATATGCGCCGCCCTCTTGTCTATTTATACAGGGCGCAGCAATTGGTATCGACGTTCACGCATCAAGTACGCTCGTCCTCGATAGACTCACACTTGACTTTCACTTTCACTCTTGATATCCCCATTATTGACGTCGAGAATTTTTCCTGCAGATTAGGAAATTAAGATAAGAATATCCGAGTTATTAATACGTGAATGACCCGGGGCTGGTACTTACAGTGCCTGTCGTGGTACTCATCAATCTTGCATACATATAATGGTCAGCTCTGACTTCATATTATATAAACGTCATCGGGACTTGTGGCACAGCACAGCCACGGGATCTAAAGCCGAACCAGTATGTAACTCGGAGGCTCCTTGGCACATCCCATGAGCTCCCATGAGGTTGACTGGGCAATAAACTCCGACGCGAATGGCAGAAATTGACGACAGATTATTGATATTCTCTTTTGAATCATTGGCTCTAGATTTCTGTGCCCACCCACTGCATTAGCTCTGTTGGTGCGACCATTCGCCAATTCGCTAGTCACCACCATATGTTTTCTATCACGACTTCGTAGAAAGAAGGGCAGAAGAAATCACTCGTATTGCAGCGGCCCGTAGAACTTGAACTTTGAACACTTGTTCAGCCACCTGAGCATTCACCTGCACAAATCTATTTTTATACGCATCTTCTCGAACGGTCGTCGACTGCATAAGACTCCCCAGAACTCATTACAGAAGAGTGCATTCCCCTCATGTTTCTTCCAGCAATCATAGCTCTGCTCTCTGCTACTAATATAGGCGCCTTAGCGCGGCCCAGCTCCTACGCTGTCTGGGCTGCCGATTCCGCTATTGCTCGAGGCCAAGGGAATGGCCTTGATGCTAATGGAAACGCGATTGTATCTTACGAGCACGGGGAGCTACAATGGGGCCTCCGACAGCTGTACGAGAAGACGAACAACAAGACCTATTTCGATTATATCCAGAAGGGCATCGATAACGTCGTATTTAGTAATGGGACCGTTCATGGAAGTTATAGGTAGCATCGTATTAATATATCAGAGTGATGCTCAATTAATCGAAGAACAATATTGAAGCGTTGCGAGCTATGTTTTGGACCCTTTGAGGAAAGCCATCGTGAAATGCTTTTATTTACGCTAAGATTGCTGACTCTAATCCATATACTAGAACTGGTCCAACAATGATTTACTTGTGAGTCAATTATATCGACGTACACGTATTAATCTGAATGCCGTGTCTATGTAATGATCTGCGGTATTGCTATTAGATACGAGGAAACTCGTTTAACACAGTATAAGACTGCCGCAGATATTTTCCGCAGCCAGCTCGATTCTCATCCTCGTACGGCCCAAGGTCAATTTTGGCACAAACTTGCTTACCCTAATCAAGGTATGCATAATAAGACGAGTTTATTTACTGACCCCATCGCTTATCAACAAATGAACTAGGCTGGTTAGATGGTATTTACATGGGAGAGATCTTCTATGCCGATTACACATCGAAGTTTGAACCCACGAATAGAACAGCTTGGGGTACGTTCTCTTATCTGAGCCTAGGGGGCCGAAACGGCGTTCTCATGGCGTTTTCTAGATGACATCACTCAACAGTTCGTCCTCATGTTTGAGAACACTATCCAAAACGCTACGGCGCCGAATAATACAGGACTCATGTATCACGGCTATGACTATTCGCAAGTCGCTGCTTGGGCGTCTGCTGATCGAGGACATTCACCTGAAGTGTGGGATCGCGCGCTTGGCTGGTACTCCATGGCCCTCGTAGACATTCTGGACATCATTCCGAAATCTCATCCTGGCCATGCGAAGATCCTATCAATTTTGCAGACCATCGTACCACACATCCGTGATGCCGCAGATCCCACGAGTGGAGTATGGTGGCTGGTTATTACGGAACCCGGAAGGACGAGAACTACTTCGAAAGTAGTGGCGCGGCGATGTTCGTCTACGCGATGCTGAAAGCAGTCAGACTCGGGCATGTTGAAGATAGTAATGGAAGCATTAGTTCTGCTGCAAAGAAGGCGTACGACTATATGATTAATAACTGGGTAGTGCCAAACTCCGATGGTACGATGGGCTGGTTAAACACTGTTATTGTGAGCGGGCTCTTGTCACACATACGCACAGTCTGACGTAGCGGTGCAGGTCGGCAGCCTTGACACAACTGGAGATTTTGATGTACGTTCTTGTCAATCTTGCAATGGGGAGTTCGGACTAAATATCAATATCCAGTACTACACCAGTGAACCTATAGATCTCAATGACTTGAAGGGCCTGGCGGCGTTTCTGCTTGCCAGCTTGGAAATTGAGAAAATTTAATACGGTAACCTTAGGTGACAGATGACGGTAGACTATCGATGGGTCGGGTCGGGATCTCGGTGTCTATGGTATGGAACGATACGAATTCTGAACTTTATCAATCCGATGTATGTACCTGGTGTGTACCCTCAATATCATTCAGGTATTGGGTCGGTCGTAGTATGTACTAAACCGAAAATGTTTTGTATACGCTCGTTAAGGCTTGTGGATATCGAATGTCCGAGGAGACCTGTTCATAATGATTGTCTACATTTTTAGTCTCTAAATTGTCAACCATGTGAATTGAATTTCGCCACCAAGGAATATGATCAAGGTGGCCATACCTCGGGTCGAGCGTTGAGTAATGAGAAACGTATGCGCTGCGGCAGATTTACACATCTGCATAAGTAGATAATTGATGGCACACAATACTCGTTATCAGTGTAACATGTAAAAAACGAGTAAGGCGGCATGCGAAATTTTATACAGCTATTTTCAAAAATAATGCAAGCCACCTCGTACTTTTTTTCGAGTAGTGTTGTCCACCGTTCTGACGTCAAGCGGCAGGGCAAAGTGGGGCAGAGCAGGTTCGTCGCATAGATTGGGTGTTACTTTATTAGATCAAGCAAAAATTTAGTTTGAAATCTAGCAAGAATGCAGCTTCGTGCACGGCCATTGTTGAGCGAAAGGCGGCTTGCGTCATGCTGCCAAACTTCACCCAAATGGCATTGCTTGCGACCCCACACCGCCACTTGAGCGAAAAGCTCAGGCAGTCTAGCGTTTTGACAATAGCTGTAGTACATGCCCGGATTATCTATGCTTGAATATTGCAATGACTCAGTGAGCAATAGTCGTGCAATTATGAATGCCGCAACATGAACAAAGCTGGATTCGTTCGCATCAACCTATTATTTTTCGCACTGAAATATCAAAGACTACAAACTGAGTGAGAATTTCATCGTCCTGACTGGACTGTCAGGCAATTAATAAGCTTATCGAATGTATAAGGAAAGTATTTCCTTCTTTATTCGCGCTACCTGAACAATCAAAGCAGTACATCATTGTCCCAACATTACCCAGCTATTGAGATATTGGCGCTTCCGCTCTCGCGACGGTTCTATAGACCATTTCCAGAAAAATGTCTACATTAGCAGTTCCCACTCCCATTCGCCACTTTTAAGCGCCATTTAAGCAGAGTTGCAGATCATTGGATTTGGAAGTGTTCAAGAAATATTTACCCGTCACGAAGCAGATGTCATTCGCAAAAACGCATTTTAGGGATGTATCCCCAGCCTCAAAGACAGTTTCTATAACTCCTCGACGAAGACGGAAAGGAAATTTAACCGTTGTGGGAAGCCCAGATGGTACATTTCCAAGCTGCGCATCGCATGTGGGCAGATTGTTGGATTAATGTAATCCGGTATGGTGTAACGGCTAACATTACCGCCTTTCATTGTATTCCAACGACAGGTGCGCGGTAGCTCGGGGTTCGATTCCCCGTACCGGAATTTCTTTTTTTTCCATTAGGTTTTGAAATTTCTATTGCAGAAATTTCAAATTCTGTCCCGACTTGGACATCCCGACTCTTTGGGGTTCGTCACAACACGAGTATCCCTGAAGGCCTGAAGGCTGAGATGGTGAGTATCTACAGCGACTTATAAGTCCGAAGTTGTCGACTCAATGCAAATATTGTATAGCTGCAACTCGGGTCTCCGTCTACAGCAATTATCAGTCTTCAGAAAAGAAATTGAAATGTTACAGCTTGTAAGTTCTAGTCGTCGAGACTTAATGCAAACTCGTATCAGACTATCAGTTGAAACTCGGAGTTTGCAAGTGCCAAGGACTCAATATGGTCAAAAAAAAGATTGGGAATCCAGGTTGCCATGTGTGCAAAACGTATTGCATGCCCCCTGCAAGGTTCGAACTTGCGACCTCAGGATTGCGTAACTTGCGTTACTCATATTTGAGATATGAGACCTGCGCTCTAACCAACTGAGCCAAGGAGGCTTTGTGATGTACAAGAACTTGACATCTTGGGACGAGACTGATCTCTGACGCCGAATTAGGTAAGCTACTACACTGGCCAAACGGCGACACCTCATCGAGAAAAATTGGTCATTCCCAGGGTTGTTAAGTCAGCTGTGGTGCATTTTTAGACCCAGGGAGATCTCCCCCGTTCCCACAAATAGTGGCCAGGGTTTTCCGCGCTAGGCGGACCCCTGTCGGCGATGCTCACCATGAAGTCGAGCCGATGTCGACAATATAAGAGCTTTTATTAAGCTTTAGATGACTGTTTTAATACATAGTAATTAAATCTACTATGCTAGGTTTAAAAAAGTTAAAAACAAAAGCAAAAAATCACTATAGACAGTCCATTCGAAGATAACGGCGCCCATCGATCTCCGAAATCAGTGATTCACATAATCACATTGAATCCCCTTGAATTCGAGGTTGGCGTATAGAAGGAAAAAGGAGTGGTTGTCAACGAGTTTTGTACGAGACTCGAGCATCCGCGAGAATGCTACATCTTCTAAAGTGTAGTCAATCGCATCCGGGTTACCATGTAAAGTACGCTCGATTACCCTTTCATAGAGGTTCCGAACGGTGAATAGGAATGTGGATGGACTGAAATATCGCCCTTCTATGAATATGCCTTCAGGCTGTGGCCAATCTGGGAGTGGATCCGATGATCCTGGCTTCAACTTTGACGCAACTCCATCTGCGCAAACACCTTTTTTGTGGTTCAAGTGAGTCTGAGTCCTGTTCCCGGGATACATGACTGTCTTGCAACGCGAACAAACGGCGTCTTTACGCTATAATATTAATATAAGCTATTAGATCCATCGATTTGATATTAGTCTTTCAAATATACCTTCTTCTGAGCAGTAACATCACCGGTGCCATTATTGTTCTCTAAATCAACAATGGCAGTTACGGCCTCACAGTGTTTCTTCCAAAATGTTTCGGAGCCTGACTCCGAACTCTTGGCTAAAGAATAGGACTCATATAAGCACTAATATCAGGATTGAAAAGAGAATATCACATACATTTATAGTTACGAGTAGAAAGCCTTTCGCGAATCTTCGGTTCAATCTCGTTAAGCTTGTCCATCAGCGCCCGAGGATTCTTCTTGATTATCTTGAGCATCTTTTTTCTTCCCAACTCCTCTAAACGCTCGTTGTAAACACTTGTGGCAGATGCCCACTTCGATACTGTCATTCCAAACGTTGTCCATTGGAATTCAGCGCGCATGTCCATGAATAAATAAAACTCGTTGTCTTCTGTGATATGAAGCGCTCGAGGGTCAATAGATGTTCCTAGAGAGAACAGCAGCTGAGATGGAGTGAGCCCTTCGTCGCGCAATGCAGGAGGCAGTGTTAGAGGACGCCTAAGTCTATCCAAAGCTAGGGATGAAGTTGACGGCGCTTGGCTGACAGCTTCCTGACGAGAGGAATTTGAACCTGTCGTTTCAAACCTGAAAAAAGCATATGGGGGATTTCTTTCAGTCTTAGCGTGCCCTGACTCGGATGTTGCACTCGGAAGAGAAACCTCAGCGGCTACAACAGCATCTGTAGGCTCGCAATCCATTAGAGCCATGTCGTCAAAGGACACCTTTAAGTAAATAGTTAAGAATCAGATATAATTTAGATCGAGACGTCAAGTAATTGACTCGATACTTACATATGGCTTTGGTGATTCGAGATCCGAGTCATTGGGTTCAGGAGATTCGATCTCTTGCAGGATTGGAGTAGGTAAACCTAACGAAACTGTACTTGGGCTAAGAGGCCCAGTATGACGTGTACGTTTTGAATCTGGCATTCCATTCGTACCATTAGATGCCTGGGTCAAATTATCTGCACGATCCTTTCGTTTCTGTGATGGCACGGAGGATTTACTAGAAACTAGTGTTGCCTCAGGCGTAGCAGCACTAGTAGATGGCCTCGGAGGATCTGCGGGAACGATCATATTGGCGGTAGACTCGTAGGTAGAGGACGTAGATACCCGGGCCATTCTAACAGAAATAAGCCGTTCGTCTACCTCGAGTGATTTGATAAACTGGGTTTGGTCCATCTCTGAGATCTCTGCATCAATGTCTTCCAGTAGAGTAGTGTCCAGGTCTGTGGCTTCGGTCTTCACTTCGATAAGTCCACCAAATGTCAATGAATGCGCAGATTTGACTAATCCAATCATCTCGTCGACTTGTATACGGGGAAGGATCGGCAACGTGCCAGCAAGTGTGGCCTTCGACTGAGGCAGCTCTTTGTCATATAGCAAATTGAATAGCTCAGCTGTGTGGTTAACGAGCTGTACGTGATGCGACGCATGAGTTGATGCAACAAATTCATTGAAGTTGACAGAACGCCGGTTTTCAATGCGCGCAGAGGCGACACGGATGTTTCGTCGAAGAAAAAAATCATGAGCAAGGGCAGTATAGACCTCGATGCCACTGGGATGAGCCCGTTGAAGTGAATTCCACGCTTTATGTGTTCCTTCGATACGACTGCCATCCATGGAAATATCTTCCCTAGGACGTGCTAGACATCCCTTTCGCACATGTTCGAGTTGATCAGCATGTACCTGGTATTTAATCAGCATCAATGATAGCCTTCTAATGCACAAAAAAAAATGTACCTTGGATGCGGCAGCTGACCATACGTTCCCATTCTGCAGCCACTTGTTATAAGCGTCCACAATTTTTGTTTCTTGCTCTTTCTGCGTCCAGTACAAAGCGGGTATGTTCGTTGTTGCAGGTCTCTTGATGATAGCGTCCCGGATATCCAGAAGCACCTCCCGACGATGAGGATTTTTAGTGCCTCCATATATTACCGCACCATATCTTATATATAGAATAATCTGTCAGGAAGTGATTTCTGGCATTCATGGAGTCAACAAACCTCATCATAAAGTGGTATACATCCAGCAATACTGAAGTACCAGGCCCAAGACCTTGAACAACAAACCGTCGAACCTGACAGCAATTATCAACAATAACAGACGTTGGCCTAGCAATTTCCATAGCGTCATGCCGTTTACCGATGTCTTCTAATAACTCTCGTGCTTCGGCAGGTGAATTGCTTGTGCAGAATCTCTAAAATAAATGGGTTACTCGGCACGAAGAAAAGACAGTCACTTCGACGTACCCATGTGAGACCCTCGCCTTCCTCGTTGATCGCACTGAGAATGCCGCCTTTTAGAGGATTCTGTCGTTGCCCGTCTTTATCCACTAAAGCCGCCTTTCCCGCTGATTTGAATGTATTATCCATTGAGATAGATTTCGCTAACAAAATTTATGAGCAAGATATTGAATAAATAAAAAAGCTTAATTCTCACCAGTTCTAGTCTTACAGTATTCAATGGATTCCGATCGTCGAACCTTTGCCACAAAGTCCAGATATAAATCCGTTATCAAATCATGTGTGACGAAAGAGTCATTGTAGCCGTCTTCGTCTGTAGGCGATGAGAACTTCTGGAGTCGATTTCGCTTGAATGGGTTCTGTCGAGCAGATTTGAAGTATAAAAGATACTCAAGCATTCTTTGCCTATGCTCGAGTAGATGAAGCTCTAATACGGGGCATCAGACATAAGTAATAAACACTGATTTAATACTCAGCAACTCACGCTTTAAGTTTTCAGCTATACCGGCAGACGTAGATGATGTGCGGAGTTCTATGATCATGTCAAAGAGCTCGTGTGTTACTGCAGCCCGTTTGAGAAAATATGGAATGCTCCCTGATTACGAACGAGCAATGAAATAGTAAGTTCATCAGGTTGTTCTATTTATAAAAGAGCGCTTACTCGGAATTTTCCAATGTTCCCATTTATCCCAGAAAACATGGTTCGTTGTAGCAAAGCAATACTTTTCTCCGGGTACTTTGTTAGATTTGCAATCCTTGCATCGGAGCTGATATCCTATGGCCCGTTCATTTTTTCGAACCCCATATACATCCCGAGCGCCGGTAGCATTCCATCCGTCCCAAAGGATTGCCGCTGAGGCACATTGTGGACAATTTGTGAATGTGGTGGGATAAAAGACTGGATGAACGATGGTAAGCGCAGCAATATACATCTGCTGGGGATCTATGGCAGGTGTTGGATCTCGTCGCATCTGGTGGAAAAGGCTTGGTGGGATAAATCGCGGCCCCAAAAGTGGGATGGCCTTGTCAATAGTTCGTGCCACGTCTTTGGCTTTGGCGTTTCCATGGACAGAGAGCCTTGAATAAAGATAATCGACGTACTCAATGACCTCTGCTTCCCATTCCAGCTGGAAGAGCTTAGTCGATTGATTGTCTTTGTGTTTTTTCCAAGATTTTAACCGCTTATCAACCTATAATGAAGGTATCGTCAATGTCTCTAGCCAACTGAAGTGAATAGGATACGCACATTCTCCTTCCACGTCTTCTCAAAGCTTTCTCGAGCTGAAGCTGTCTTTTCCAAGCCTTTGAGAATCCCGCGTATTATTTTCGGTTCGAAGACATCAGCTTGTAGCGACATTGGGGAGATTTTGGAGGGGGAAAACGTTGGATTTGGAGGTTAGGTGGTGCGTACAATTTACTGGGTAATTACTATAGCGGGCTAATTGGCGCGAATGAATCTGCCTCCGTGTCCCAACATGGCAAATACATCCAATCACTACCCTGACCGTCGAGTTCGTGCTGAGCATCAGCCTAAGGGATGGCAAGATCTGTACAATGATTTGGTTAGGATGCTAAACGCTTAAGCGCTCAGGAACAGTACATACGTAGGACTATTAGCCGATCTTCTGAGATCTGGTATGATGTCAATTATAGGTCCAATTCGGAACTGGCACTGAAGCCTGAGCCTTGAGGGCCATCAAGAGTAGGAGGATAAGTAGGAGGGGAAAGCCACGGTTTCATGTAGAGAGTGAAAAGCAACCAAGAAGCAACTTCGACGTTCGTTGACTCGGATTAGGTAATTTAGGCCTAGTTCTCTCATGCAGGTACTGAGCTCACTGGTTCATTTCTGCGTGTCCGCTAATTACAATCCTGTTTAGCAGTCTTCACATTTTGGAATCCGGGTATGTAGTTTGGAATCCGGGGGTATGAGCTTAATTTGTCACAGCTCATTTCTGAATGTCCGCCAATTACAATCCTGATTAGTGGCCTTTATCTTGGAAACTAGAACCTGGCTATAAGCTTCACACTTGAAAGAGTGAATGAGATAGATTTGATGATATGAGAATTGAATACATGAATCAAATGATGCTAGTAGCTACATAAAATAAGTAAATAAATTCTGCCTAAACACTGACAGCCCGTATCAGTCATCCGAGGCGCTGAGGTCAAGATACCAACGATTCGCCCCAATCTGAACCCATTTACCTTCGTTTCCATCAATACCCGTCGCCGCATCAGGGGCGCGGGGATGTGCTTGCAGGGACACTGCATTTTTTCTAACTGGTCTATTCTGAACAGATAGGTTTCATATTAGCGGTCGGCAGTAGTCCTTTAGCATCAAGTTGTAACTTACCTTCTCGTTGATCTCTAGATAGAGTGGTGGTGGAAGAAGAGAAGCACGCACCCAAACAGTAATCTGGTCCGCCGTGCTTCCTGTGAAATTGGGTCCCATTGAATTGACAAAGTCCGTAGTGGATATTACGAGCTTTGGTTGCGGCTCGGTTCCGAAGATATGTTCGAATTGGCCGCGTCGTTTCTGGTACGATATCTTCAATATGTCAGCATGTCTTGAATCTGGCAGCTGAAGTCGATGTTCCTGGGGGATATACGTAGCCGATGCCTAACATTTGAGTGAGCCTCTGTAATAAAGAAGAAGAGGGAAAGCATACCGAATAGAGCATCTGCAGAAAAATTCCCTCCCAGAGCGTTGACTTGAATTTCTCCTTGACCTTTTGTGGTTCCACGCATCGAAAATTCTGGCGACAGAATTCCGTAATTCCGGAGATTGACGGCTGCTTGAAGCTCCATTGGTTAGCGTCTGGTGGAATCCGACCTGGAGACCATGATGTAACCGGAGTGGCGTAAAGCCTAAGGATGCGGCGGTTTGGAAAGTTGTCCGAAATTGCCGCAGCAACATTCGGCTGACGACGGGGAAGAAGACCACGAGAGTTTGTGTGTAACTCTGTTCGAATAGCGCAGCGCCATTGGATTAGAAACCGCTCGTATTCGGTGTCATTGAGTTGATAGTGAGCGGCAAGGAGTTGGTCTCCGAATCCGCATTTGGCCAGAGCCAGGGCAGTTGTTGGGCCACATCCACTGATTCCGGGGCCGTAATCACCACCGCTGAGGAGAGCGAAGAGAATAAGGCCGTCCTTATTTATTGGGAGTCCTTCTTCACTGGCTATGTAGACGTCGTACTCGTCCAAATCCTTTCGATCCCTTTTCCGGTCTTTTTTCGGGATACTGCAATGAATATTATCAAGTTGAGCAATCCATTCAAGAAATGTAATCTACGTACCTTCGAAGGAGTGTTTTCGTGCCAAATAGGTAGGCATCGCTGTCGCTTGTAATGACAGCGTCAATATACCCTTCTATGTTAAGTTTTGCAAGCTCCGCTTCGGCTTCCCCAGGTGCCTAGATGGAAATTCAGCCTTGGAAGTTCGTTCAATGATAAGTAATGTATCGATATACTTACATGATGTATCTGAAAGCCGAAATGATCAACGAGCTCGATGGCGAGGTCCGTCCACCAGATGGACTGTGGTCGAACTCGGTGGCCGCGTTTGTAGTTTGGTCGCGCTGGGCCGTCGAGTACAAAAACCAAAGCAACCGGTGCCTTGATAAATTCGGTGAGCCTCTTGTAGAAGAGATAGAGGCCGGCACCGGCTCGTTGATTGTTCACTCCAGCTGCTTTTGCACCAGCGTTGCATTCAGCCATGCAAGTTCTGTGCGTTGAAGTTATTTAATGATAGTGATTGGATGATGCTCGATACTTACCCCATATCTACCCCGATTCTTAGCGTAGCGCCATCTCCTTCTACCCTTGAAGACTGCGCGCGTGTTCGATGCTCTTCGGAAAGCAAGAGCAGTGACCTAGTCTGCTTAAATGGCTCGAGGACCTGATGATTTATGTCAAAAATAATTAAATAGCTGTAGTTGGAGTCACTTACTTTCCACAATGAATGAACACCCATGAGTGAACAACTGCGTCGAAGTTAACGAAGAGGTAGTTTAGGAGGTGGATTGAGTGGGTTTTGGCCAATGGATTGGGTGTGGCCAAGCCTCTGAGTCAGTCGATCGGCGACTTGGAGTGCCATCGATCACTGGCATTGATGCGATACGGTTGTCCATGGCATATGTGCCAATGATTTTGGCCATCGTGGATTCGGTGTGGGCATCTGGTCAGTGGGCCTGGTGTGGGACGGTTGCGGATGGGTGCTGTGGACATAGGCAGGCGAGATGACGATGACGCACTTTGCACTGCAAAGCCTCGGTCGCGCTAGCTGAGATTGTGTCATCTCATGTGACTGCACGTGCTTGTTCATTCGGTGTAATTCGGTCTTCATTCGGTCGCTTCGGTCATAAATCGGTCGCATGCCTAATCCGGAATTCCCTGGGTATGGCGAAGCTGCCCTCATCGACATCGACATCGCCGACTCATCGCTCTGAATCTGGCTCCAATCTGCCTCGCTATCGCGCTCTGCATTGCTCCAGTCTTCACCTGGCCCTCGTTCTTGCACCTCAGGTACGCTGTTCTGGCCCTATCCTATCTTCCTTTCAAGAATTCTGAACGCAGTCTAATCATGCGTATAGGCGAAGCTGAGTTTAATCGTTGTTGAATGAATGAGAGAAGTTAGAACCTTCCAGTTGCTTTGACACTAAAAGTAATGCTCAGAGTCAAGGTCAATTATCTTCTTTCCCTTTTTAAAAATGCCACCATGACTATCCTTCAGAAAACGGTCGACTGATCGTTTGAAAGCTTCGATGTGAACGGCTCGGAGGCAAACGGTCTACTCAACAGACTTGGCCACATGCAGAACCCAGCAACAGACTCGAACGTGTTTAAAGGATAGCTGCGGGGTACGGTTGTTTGGACTGTTGTATAGACACACGATCGAAAAACAATCGAAAAAGCTTCTCTTGCCAACTTCTCGCTGCCCCTGCGAATTTCAGCCTCCATCGACGGATTCACATGGTTTCAAATCATGAGGTTTTCTTTGGGCTTTGTTCTTGAAGCCACTTCTTCCGTTGACATTGTCGAATCAGATACATATCCCACTGTTTCTAGGCGACATTTGGTGAAGAGAGACATCGAACTCGCGAACGATGGATACCCTTCGATCACTGGAAAGTGTCCCAAAGGCAGGCTGAGGAATAGATCTGCGTACATTAGGACCTGGTTTATGACAACTCAAACCGAGTTGTCTTCGAATTTTGCTTTAATGGACCCCCTGTACCTGTATCGATCTAGCAAAGGTCTGCCATGACTCTCGGTAACCACGAATTCGACGACAGTGATGATCTCCTCGCCGATTTCCTGTATAACCTCTCACGTTCATTCCAAAAACCCAAGCAGTTTATCAGATTTCCGCTAAACATCGTCTCGCTGTTTTAGCTGTAATGATCAAAACGACCGCTTTCATTTCGAATCCTAGCGACCTGACAAGATATTCGAGGACCCGGTCGCCGCGGCGATGCGCACGGTATATCCAGGAACATCACAGTGGCGTCGTCAGTTGACGAATCACATTGTGTTTTGACCGATACGACTAGTAAAGACATCGAACTGCACCGGCTCCAAGGTTGAAGGGATCATCGGTGGTCATTCTGAAATCTTATAGGGCCCTTATCCAACCATCCGCAACTCTCGACGGCGAAGAAGTGTTCGTCGTGACTTCTTATCGCTGGCGTGAATATCTGGGGTACATTGACGTGGAATTCGACTACCGAGACAAGATCGTTTCATACAAAGGTGCCCAACCATCCGCCTCACGAAATACGACCGCGGAATCACCCAAATTGAAGGCCGAAGTCACAGAATAGGCGACAGCCTTTGCCGCCTACGCCGATGTTATTCTCAGCTTCACCCAAAAGCCCCTCGTCCAAACGATTTGCCAACAAGAAGAATGCACTCTGGACGACTTTGCGGCTGATGCATTGGAAGATTACCGTCTGGATGTTCTTGTGGGTAGGGTCTTAGCAACATTGGGTGTTGGCTGTATGTGTTACTGCCTTCTCGCCTCTCGACTACGTGTTTGACGGTCTCATTCTTGGACAATTTAGTTAGTGTTCTTTCTGATCAATTAAACTATATATATGTATATTGGATTTTTATTATAATGTTACGAAGTTGAAGCAGAGCACATGGAATGACATATTTGGTAGTTACTCAGGCAGCTATCGGGGAGTTGACAGGGACAATATTTAGGATCGTGAAAAAGTCATGTTCGTGTGTTATACATTCTGCAGTTGGGTCTGTTTACTATACAGCAGATTAGCAATCAGGAAGGCGCCATAATTTGATTTACAACATACCGAAAAGTACATTAACAACCTTTGATTCTGATGGAGTGGCTTGTATGCTTCTTTGTAGGCTTCGAGACCTATCTGACTTTGGCCAGAGGCTTGAGTGCCGGCATCAGAAAGGCCGAGGGGCTCATTCGGACTGAAGTGGTTCTTCGCGCGTGAGCAAACTCTATCCGCGTCTAACGAGTAAGTTAGTGTCATGGAAATCTGACGAGGGCGAAGAATAATCGATGACATACAATACACCGGAGCTGGAATGGAAACTGAGCGCGTAGCTGGAGCGTAACAGTGGCATAAAGCAAATGATAGGGATTGAAGTGAATCGGCACTGTAGTACATTCGTGAGTTTCCGATGTGGTCACGAATCAAAATAAGTATAGTTACGTGAACCCAATTTCCTAAGCGATAGATTGTTAGCTTTAATTCAAGATTTTTTCGTCTCAAAATATCCAAATTTCCACTCACATCATGAAGTACCTAATATAACAGTTCAATTAATGGGTATACCATATTGAAAGCGGCGCACAGAGTAATGAGCCGGACGGCTTGTTCCCAGAATACCTCCATGACTGAGGAGGTAGAAATCGAAGTCGGTCGGGTGGGTAATGTCGGTGTCAATCACAGTTCCGGCAGGAGCGTTTTTACTCTCAGCTGGGGGCCCGGTGTGCGGAGGAAACATTCTGCAAAATAGTGTTCAATCACAAGATAGAAATTACTCAGACGCTCGATAATGCTTACTGGGTGTGATGCCTCTTTCCGACAATGATCAATGTGATCTTCGGATTCATTCCGAGCTCTTCGCAAGCCTCTGCGAAGAATCGTTGATAAATTTAGATGTACGAATTGAACGCTTCGGTTACTAACCTCTGATCAACGGAAGTTCTAAACCAATTCTCAATGATGGGTTCAATCAAGCAAGGAAAGAGTCGATACTTACCTTGATCTTTCACCTTCTTGAATTCGCCTTCGGAAACACCATCTGTGATATCATTGTTGAATGATGAAGTTGTATAAATTTTTGATTCGAGCACATACCTCTGTAGAAAATCAGCCTTTTGGGCTTTGCAGCCTCCGCCGATTTCTTTTCTTGATTCATGCGATACTTGTGGTATAAGTTGAGAATGTGCTGGTAGGAGATAAGGTTTTATATTCGGCCGCAAATGATAAATACCTGCATCATACCTTGCACATGTCTTTTAGGTCACTTATGGTCTCTTGACGTCCCGTTTGAACACGCGAAGTGCCCAGGTAATACGAGGCATTAGAGTCTACACTGCCAACGACAGCCGTAAAAGAAGGTCGGTCATTCAGTGGACCAGGGCCGGGATGGATTACATCGGCGCCTGAAAGTACCGTTAGGCGCTGAAGTCGGGAAGGAAATGGAGGTGTGGTACCTATAACTATAGTTGGATTGCGCGGATCGTTGATTTCCGACATGGCAGCGGATTCGGCGATAGAATTGATTCCCCCAAGCTTGGCGTTAACCCTACGCGTGGAGGTGTCAAAATGTAAACAACCAAGAATCTACACGGATTCAAAGAGACTGAACATACTTGAGCATGACGTTCATCCAATATTGCTGCTTTGCTCCGGATCCACACTTCTTGGCCATTAGACATTGGGTTGCGATACCCACCTATATAGAAAAAATAAACCTTAGTGGTCGCTAATAAGTAGCGCTGATCACAATCAGAAACATACCGAACAATCACCAAAGCTTCAACGATGTAAGCTCAATTAAAACATAAATATTTCAAACAAGAAAGAGCGACATACTGTTTGACTGCGGTGTAGATTTCGTTCGCTCTTTCAGGGAGAATTACGACCATCAAATTCGGGAGGCCCCCACGTTGCGCTACGCATTCCTTTCCGACCTCTTTCAATTGCTTGAGAGAATATGAGCATGTACATCTATCAAGCTTAGACGCAGGTTCACTGACCGTGTCAATCACTCCTTGGCCATTCGCAATATATTTGATGAACGGCTGCGGTGTCTTTATTACGATTCCTAGGAGAGATTCGGATACGATTAGACGAGGGTTTCGATTCGCCATTACGGGGCGACCGAGCTTGGACTGAGCACGCACCAACATTTGCACATGCCTCCTGAAAACCTTTGACCATGCCGTTTATGGCGCTGTCGTTGAAGCGGCGCTGATCTTGATATATCACGACCGCCCACACGGTAATAGAAGAGGCCTTGTAGAACTTTTTATCGACCCTATGGTACAGAAATTCAATCAGTATAAGTATAACACTTGTGATAGAGACAATAATATAGACAGCGTACATATTCCATGCCCCGTTTCGAGGATTCTGTTCAACGGTTAACATTAAATTTGAGCGGTATCCAACAGAACTTGCCTGAGCTGCCTGGCGTCCTTGGCCACTGTATTTGAGGCTGGGCGGGTTAATAACGCGCGCCCCAATTTGCAACGGTTGACGACTAATGGTCATTCCAAATTGGGTGATATAATCCGACGTCTCAAATTGTAGTTTCTGGTAAAATATATAAGTTTCAGCCTGCCGAAGAGGGATGTATCGCGTCACCTCGACACCTGTCGTAATCGCGTTCAAGCGTTCCTTCGGCTTCTTAGTGGCGAATTCCAATACCCTTTCCACTTGCTCTTGAGGAACGACCACATCTCTGCGCACGAACTGGCCTTTCAGAACCGTGCACATCTCCAACGGGATCATCGCACTTCCCCCGACCTAAATCATGTCCGCATCGTTAGACACCTCTTGTCATCGCTTAGTTTGTTTGTACCATACCTGAATACAAATGACGTCGGGAAATTGCAGCGGGTTCCCAGTGACCTGGTTGAAATATTGGGCTACCGACATCGTCATGTTCTGGCGCGTCGTGAACTGCAAGCCGCTGGCGCCCCGGGTACTCAACCCCAAAATCGTCCGCGGCCGATTCTGGCCCGTGGTCGGCACAACAATGCGCAGATGGGTAATGAAGCGCTTCAAGCGCGAGAGCGTATACGCGTCCGGGAATCCAGCATGACCAGGGGCCAGATAGAGCGGGGAGAGCTTCGCCGGCCGCCCCAGGAATTCGTTGCACAGGTGGATCAGCGGGCCTTCCTTGTACATGATCGTGTTCGCCAAGTCGACGTTGACGATCAGGCGCTCGATGGCGGGCCGGACGGACTGGAAGATCCCGCGCCAGACCTCGAGGCCGCCGCCGATCGGGCACCGGTCTTGGTCGATGAAGAAGGAGCGGCCGCGGAAGGGGTTGTTCAGGTTCGGCTTCATGCGCAGCGCGATGTTGTATGCCTGTCAGTCGGTTCGAGCATCAGAGAGTCGTTGCGAGAACCAAACAGCTTCGTTACTCACCATGAGTGCTTTGGCGACGTTCTCATCCCAAGACTGCTTTCCGCTGGTAAAGAGCCGGAGTATCCTGGTAACATAATCGAGTTGGGATGGCGTTGAAGAGCAAATTAGTGGGTTGCACATACTCGGTGTTGATGGTGTCAACCTTGGTAAGTGTGATATTGAACACTCGAGGCGGACGCGTTGCATTTCCGCCTGCTCCGCCTGTTCGAGGGAAGCTGGTAGGAAACTACAGAAAGAAAAAATCATTCAGAAAACCGGCTGACTTGTGTCTAGAAATATCGAGACAAGTATATACCTTTCGAGCATTAGCTTCTCCCAGGTCAAGGAGGCGAGTAGCATATGCCATCTTCTGCCCATCATAGGCTATCTTAGGAGTAAATATGTTAGGTTGTTGGTCTTGAAGAACGTCGAACAAGGCGAGTTTGCGCCTCGAGGAAAGCGTATCCGGGTCAATAACTAATACAGTCAATATTTTCTTAGACAGAGTGTTCATATCCTTACCAACTAAAACCAATGAATTGTTCAGCAACGTCCTGAGATAGCCCTGCCATAAACAGGTCACATACCATCGTAGTGAGTGATATTGTTTTCCTCGACGGTGAGTTCAAAAGAATTGATTTCAAGCTTCAAAAGCTGTCCAGCGCGCCCATAACCTGGTCTTTTCGCGCCAACGGTTGTAATGTCGCGTGGCACGGGCAGCACCAGGGCGTCCAGAACTTGACGGACTGACACAAGAACACGTAGAAGCACAACATCAAACAAACAAACACGAGTCGTTAACATGGTTCAAGGCAAATCTACACATAGGATACGATGCTCACCAGCAGTGCTAGGAATACCACCTGGCCGGCTCCCACGACCAGCACCACCGCCTCGGCCACCAGGAGGAGGAGCAGATGCTCCTCCTCTCCGGGGGCCGCCGCGGCTTGGTGCGATTCGGGGGGCATGTCTTGTCGATCTCAGCAAAGCGTTAGAAGGGAAGAATCGTAACTGATTGTGGGATGGGATAAGCGGGGGCCAGTGTTTATATAGAAAAGACATACTGCACGCGGGGCCGCTGAGCCTGGGAAGTAGGTATAGGCGCCCATGAGCTGGCTTAATCATGAACCTTGTGAAGATTATGCGGACTTGGGTCCTTCTATTCTTATCATGAGTGAGTATGTCGCGAAAACTTAGGAAGAAAGGACTGTACCCTGCATGGAAATGGTCGCTGAACCTGAACACCCTCAAGCCTGGAGTTGTCTGAATCGTGCAACCTTCACTTTTTCGCTTCAGTCAAGAGACGAGATTGCGAGTTGACCTGGACTTTTTGGAGAGTGCTGCGCGATCAGACCGTCATTAATTTCTGATTAAACATAGCCCATACCTGTCAAAAAGGTGTGCAGGTGATCCAAGTAGAGCCCACAGTTGCTCAGAGCTACGTGGATTGCCCTAAAATAGGCTGAGATGGAGTCAGATAATACAGTCATTTCCAGATAAGATGTTCACGCTGTGATTTAGACGTCTCATGGTGCGATATCAAGCATCAAACTCAAGTTGCGAGCACATACAGTGGGAATGCGAATGACCATAGTATCTTCGTGTGCATCAGACCTGGCCCATCGGTCGGCTTAATGAGTGACATGGGCGATACAAGAAGAATATAACTTCTGTCATGCTTCAGCCTTCCCCCCCAGCGAGCCCCAGCGGTTCCTCGCGACGAGAGCCAGACCACGTTCGTGTTAGCGAGTGAGATAGCAAGCTAAGATAGTTGAATTTCAATAGCGGGAGTGTATTTTGTGCTTGTCATGTTGTTGACTGCTAGAGACTGAGTGCGTTGAACAATTCAACATTTGTAGTGTTGTTCAAGCGTTGTTGATCAGATTCATGGTTGGGGGCGTGGTGTTACTACTGACATGGTTGAGTACTTGTCACTTGTCACGTCTCTTTAGCAACACCGGGCCAGGGGTCGGGACTCTCCAACTTCCAAGTTCCAACTTGCTTCCAACTTGAACTCGACCACTGAGTGACTGCAGCTGATCACTTTTCTGGGCGTAGTTCTATTATTCTGCACGTCGAAATACTCAGTGCTAATTGTCTAGCACTTCACGTAATAAATAAATTTACAATTCCACGCACTGTAGCACACAGGTCCAATTCGGCGGCTTCTTCCACATCGACTTCGACATCGAGGACGCTACTAACCTAACCAAAAAGTCCGAGCGCAATCAGCAGACTACGTCTGGCGTCGAACACATTCGGAGTATACGCATTCTTCTTCGAGAACTTGTCCACGCTCGCGAACAAACTCATCGATTTGATATCATGGTGGACAGAGCGAGCCGCCGGCGAAGGCTCAAGCCCAACAAATTAGGTCTAAATGGGTGAATATAGAAGCAATGCGCTTCGCTTTCTTTCCTTTTCTTGCGGTGGGTCGACTCTAATGTTTGTTTTGTTTAGCATTGGTTTACCATCAAGTCGACCCAAAGTACATTTTGTTATCACTTCGCGCCTATAATGCTGAATATTGAATTCTCATTGCCGTTTTTCCGTAGGGGCCTATTCTGGTATGCCGTGTCTCTCTCACATCCACCTTGCTATCTTATTTCGTTTTTCGTCGTCTTTTTGGTGTGTCTGACCGACCGCCTCGTCAATGTTGACAATGGCATAAATAATAAGCAGACGGGTAGTATTAAATCTTGATAACTGAGATAGCAGGCTTGAGAAGGACCGAGACATGCAGCCATATATGGATGCAGGAACGAGAAATACAGGGATCATTGTGAAGTATACGATGAAAGGGCTCTAGGATATGTAGTGGCGAAAGCGTAATATAATTGAGTAAAGATACAATGATAGAATATATACAGCACGAAGAAAAACACAAACGAAATAATATCTAAATCCAATCCGTCCCATCCCATCAAAAGAAAAATCCAGGGAAATCGAGTGCGGACATTAAGTTTACGCACGCCGAGAGCATCTTCAATGACAACGTCCAGGCGAGCTCATACTACTCGCGCTCCGGTTCTTGAAGTTCCCGAACTCCCAATTAAAACAATCCTGCAAGCGCCAATTCAGTGCCCATCCATCATAGATGCAAGGCAAGAGAGAAAAACGCACCGTACAGACCCCATCCGTGCCCTCCACCTCAATTGCAGGGCGCGCCAGCGGCACCTCTCTAAACCGCCCTTTCGGCGCCTCCCCATCCTCCTCGCCGTCCGGCCGTCTCCTCCCCCACCCCCACCTCCACACCCGCGCCCATCCCGCCCCCTCCTCCTCCACCGGCCCATTGAACTCCGCCTTCCACACGGCATCGTCCCCGAGAATCGACTCCACGACGACGCGGATCCCGTGGTTCCCGATGCGCACGCCCCAGCCCAGCTTCTGCACGGTGTCGTAGAGCACGACCTGCCCGCTGTGGCAGCGCGTCTCGAGTGCGAACCCGCCTGCCGCGCACGAGGACGCGACGCCCGTGCACGTGCCCATCGGGATCGGATCGCCCGTGTTATAGACGTGCGTGATGTGCTGCATCGAGGGCTGGAAAAGGGTAAGGGTGGGGATGCGATGTTAGAAGGAAGGGCGGACGCACCGGAGGTGGGAGGTGGAGGCGCCGGGCCGCGAGCTTCTCGGCGGGCGCCTCGAAGGCGACGACGGGCGCGCCGAACGTGGCGCCCAGGAGCGCGGTGAGGCCGCCGCCGAGAGAGTGCCCGGTCAGCCAGATGTTGGCGTTGGGGTACATGTAGGAGACGTTGTTGTAGAGATTCTACGAGATCAACGTCAATCAACACCGCATGACCGCAAGGAAAGAAACACTCACCAAACCCAAGGGGTAGAACAGCCCCTCTTCCTTCAGCGCATCCTCGACGCAGTCGGTGTCGCACCGGTACCCGCCGTCGTAGCACCCGCACACCGTCGACCACGTCGGCCCCACGCGCGCGCAGCAGCACGAGAACAGCAGGTTGTCGTTCTTCTTGTCCTTCGCCACCGTCGGGCCGCCGCCGCCAACAAGCCACCCCGCCGAAGTGCCCTTGACAGAGATGACGACCGTCGAATTGTCGTCCGCGACGAAGACGTGCCCGCGCATGCCGTCGTCCTGCGGCCCCCAGCCGTGCGGGTCAGAGCGCCACCCGTCATCGCCGCCGAGTGCGTACCACTCCGCGCTGGCGTTGTTCGCCTCGTACGCGTTGTTCGCCATCTTCGCGAGTTGGAGGAGGGTGCTGCGCTTGGACACGTCCGGGGTGGGGACCTCGTAGTCAACCCAGGTGAGCGCGGGCGTGGTGTCCTGCTGGTAGTCTGACCGCGCGGCGAGGAAGGCGGCGTGCGACTCTGGGCGCGGGATCTTGGCGCTCTGCGCCTGGATCGTGAACTGCGTCTCTTCCCCGGCGATGTTCAGGGCGCTGAAGGAAGCGTCATCGTAGTTGGAGAAGATGACTCGAGAGGTGTTCGTTACTGCGTGTTGGTGGCGAAGTTGGAAGGTTATTGGGGTGCTGGTGGGAGGCTCTGGAGGGTTGGTAGCCCAGAGAAAGGTGGCGATGAGGCCTTGGAGGGTCGCAGGGAGGCCATAGAACATCGTCGTTGCTGTCCAAGTCCAGCAATTCAAACGTGCCACTGGAAGGAAGGCGTTGTATCACGTGCACTAATATATCAGGCTGTGATATACATCGCCAAAAAAAGTGCCTTCTACCAACCTTCTACACTAGGTGAAGGAATCCTATACGTTCTGCTAAGATTCCATACATTGGTCACAAACGTATGGTAATGGGAAGCTCTATCACAATGTCATAAATTTTTATAAAATGCTCGTAACACTTCTGACCTTTGCAAGGCAGTTCTATGAATAGAATCCATTAGAATGCAAGTAATCATTACAAGGGTTTGTTGAGCTGAAATTCTACGCGAGGAATTTGAGAGTTACAAGTCCTTGGAAAGCTTGCGAGCACCTTAAAAATAAATTCCATTGTATTCTCTGTCTTGTAGCCGCACAATCCCATGCAACACTGTAAAATTGGACGAAATCATAAATGTGTGAAATACAGTCCGTAAAGTCATTCCAAATAGCTCATGAAGATATTGTTGGAATTTACGAGCTGAGCGGTTAGCTAGCACGTGACGTAGATATAGTAGGGATGTTTTTTTGTTGTACGTTCCTCACTCAATTGCCATCGAGTTCCCGCTACCCCGTCTCGAGACTCGCAGCGACGCGACCCGACGAATTCCCACAGATATCTGTGGTAGCAGTTGTAATTCCAGAAAATACTCTAGCCCAATTGAGTTCAATAGAACTTATTTCCTGAGATTGTGGTACTTTGGAAACGTTTGTAGTAAAGTTGTAACTACCCTCATACTGAAGACCTGTCATTGATCTTCTATAGTGGCCGGGACTCGCTTAACGGAACGAGTGCATACTAATTGTTGAGGCGTCGACGCTCACGCGAGCGCAGCTTGCCGTCATGCTTGCGTCCAGCATCACCCAGGCAGTTACGGACCTCAAGAACGGCCACAAAGTATGTATATACCTCAAATATCGGCTCTTCACAATAGATTAACTGTTTTTTACTCGTCAAAGCGAAAGAGAGCGTCTTTTATGCCTCATAACTCTGGACTTAGGCCTAGATTGAAGTCTACTGGATAGACTCCATCGTTATGTATAAATAAGTATCAATTAAGCACTCGCTGGCCGCGGCGTACATACATCATGCATCACTGCGACAGCCTCCCACAGCATAGCACTGCAGTATCGTGAGTCGGACGTGACAGATTAGTCGTACAGCCTTTTAGTAAGGCGTGTCCAGGGCGTGTCTCCTCAGGTCCCCTTCCCTTCGGTTGGATACAGAAGACCTCTTTGTCCTCTTCAGTGTTCACATTCACATCTTATTGTCAACCTCGACCTCTACCAGTCCTTCCAATTTCTCAATGGGCACCTCGATTTCCAAAGTGCTACTGTGGTTTACTGGCCTTGGCCCTTGAGCAGCCGCTTGGCTACCAAATGTTCATTAGCGGGGGTCAATTTGTCTGGGCGAAAACATATAATAATGTGATACAGAAGAATGTCCGAATCATCGACAGAAGTGCGTAAAATATGTATCGCAACCAAATTCATTGTGCTAAGAATTACCGCTTTCCAGAGAGCTTCAAGTACCTGCGACAACGGGTTGCGACATCGGCCTTACACGACTCTGCTCAACGTGTAGACCCACACAGGTGCCACCCAAATACGCGGGAGGTGGTTCTGCGTCAGATATTCGACTGGATGGTATCGTCGAATGACCGCGAAAGATGGCTCATGTGGTTGAACGGGGCGGCAGGTGCGGGCAAATCAGCGATCGCACAGTCAACGGCGGAGCGATGTGTGCAGGCCAAACGCGCTGTTATTAGCTTTTTCTTTTCCGGGACAGACCCTACACGAAATACCATGGATGCCTTGGCCGCAACACTAGCTTATCAACTTATTCTAGCTATCCCGGAGACTGCAGAAATCGTCCTTCAAGCAATCGAGCGCAATCCTCTGATTTTCGAACAGTCAGTTGAATCTCAAATCAGGGAGCTTTTCTTCGACCCTCTTGTTTCCGTACAACATCTGTTCCCAGAACATATGCTCTTAGTTATACTGGACGGCCTCGACGAATGTCAGGATGAGGCTCTTCATTGTAGCTTGATCAGGATCCTCGAAAAATATTCAAGCACCAGAAATCTCCCTGTTCAATTCCTTATCGCATCTCGCTCTGAACCTCACATTGACGCCTCTTTCAAACAGAAGGAGGTTGCTGACATTTTGGTCACAATCTCGCTTGATGATGCTATAAATGTTTCAGACGACATCCGTCGTTTTCTTGAAGACAAATTCGCCGAACTCAAAAACAGCCATCGAATCAAATTTCACCTTTCCAGTGATTGGCCCACGTCTTCTAGCATCGAAGATATTATATTCAAGTCCTCAGGCCAGTTTATCTATGCTTCTCTCGCCATGAATTACATAGCATCTCCCCGTGACCATCCCGTTCATCAGCTTCAGACTCTCGAAGGCATCCGCCTAAGAAATCCTTCTTCAAAACATCCACTTGACTATCTTGACGCGGTTTACCGTAAAATCTTCTCTCGTATCGACGAACTCGACAAGGTACTCGATATTCTGGCATTTTTTCTTGTCGCTGGCGAAGATCGTATTTCCGTCATCAATTGGGTATTTCAATTCGAACCCGGCGAGCTAGAGACAGCTTTGGCGGATGTAGCAGCGGTTGTGACATTCAATAGTCAGTCAGAGGTGGCCCCTACCAAGATACGACTACTACATGCATCACTTTCTGATTTTCTCCTCGACGGTAGCCGATCTGAGGAATATCACATCAATTCCGACATACACAGTACCAAGCTAGCTTGTCTGGCCTTCGAACTTCCACCCACACATTTCTTCAGCGTTTCCGATACACAGGAATCGGTTATCCGACTGCTTGAGAAGGCAGCACGATCGAGAGAGCTTCAGCGCATATTGCTCCGGTTTACTCCAGAGTTTGAAGCCATGCATTTAACCTTCGAGCACTCTCTTCTACCCCTATTCGATATTCTAGTTGCCGTGAAAATCCTGGTACGTATGCCCATTTCCATTCATGTCCAACAAAACTTTTAAATGAGTCTCTGCAAAATAGCAAGTCAACGGGCCAGGGAACATAGACGTGTATTACCACTTTTTGTCGTTGTTCCAGCAATATCTCATTCGCCGGGTGGCCGCGACTAAACCCATAGTGAACTTCGAACTCGATTTTAGGAAACCAACGGGAGGAAATGAGATTCCAATTCGAGGTCATATAATAGTGCAAACTATACAAGAAAAAACCCGATTTTATTCCGACAACGATCTCGCAGACCTTCGCAAACACCTGCAGGGAATCGTACTAGTGCAAGCGGGCGAAAATTTATTCCAAACTTCATTTCGATATGGGAGACGGAGCGGACCTGTCGCGAACTTTGCGCCCGGGGACGTGCAGAGTTTAGCTCCTGGTCAAGCTTTGAGCACCCTCATAAAAAATATCGCCAGGATGACTGCATCTGAGCCACCCGCTGCAGTAAAATATGGGGGATATTCCCCGAAGCAGGTGGAAGAGGACAGCGACAGCGATGGGGCTAGCTCCGATGACGAGGACGACGAGGACTTACGAGGATCGACAGACTCCCACCGTCTCCGCAACGGAATGGCAAATCTCTCGCCTGCTGATGCTTCGACCCGTCCTACCTACTCGCAAGTGAAGTCGAATCCAAAGGCCCCACTAGTACGAACGAACGAATCAATCTCTGAGGCCACGATCGGAGCGCCGAGCGGTGACCCGCTGGGCGCCCGCCTGCGCGACCAGGAAGGGGGCGTGGGACTCCGGGCGGGGGACCTTGGCACTCTGCGCCTGGATTGTGAACTGCGTCTCTTCCCTGGCGAAGTTCAGGGCGCTGGCGGAAGCGTCATCTTAGTTGGAGAAGATGACTCGTGAGATGTTTATTACTATGTTGGTGGCGGAGTTGGAAGGTTATTGTGGTGGTGGTGGGAGGCTCCGGAGGGGTGGTAGCCCAGAGGAGGGTGGCGATCAAGCCTTGGAGCTCGGAGCTCGGAGGGTCGCAGGGAGGCCATAGAACTGTAACACCGTCGTTGCTGTCCAAGTCCAGCAAACGTGCCACTGGACAAAGGCGTTACATCACGTGCAAATAATAGGTCGATATGTGACACCAGATGTGACACCATGCAAGTCTTCATATTTACAGCGAAATTTAGCAGAATTTAGGTACGGGTCCTGACTGATCTAGAGTTAGGGAAAAAAATCTCGAATCTCGGAGCCATTGGAGCAGAAAGAAAGCAGACAGGGTCCGTCGTCCGAAACAGGGAGGTGACGGATTCAGAGGTCGCATTGATGGCGACTCATTGGCGAGCTCAAATTTCGATGAATGGTGCGCGCTTGATCGTGCGACGCTTGTCCCAATTCTCATCCAAACCTTGGCGCTCTCAATTATTTCTAGCTGAATGCTGCTGAATGCTTCTAAATATCTCTACTATTTAACGAATTAATGCACAGCGCTACTTAGTGTCAATGTTTCGATTCGACGCATTGACGACGCAAAGGAAACATACTCGGGCTCAACTCAGGCAAAGGACGATCTCATCGAGTTCCTGCCTTCCATCACCAGGATTCTTTGACGTCCCCTTTTCCATTGTTGCTTTTTATTCTCACACCACCCTTCCGAAAAACAGGGACGAATCCCAAACGAATCCCGCTATCTAGTATGCGCTATAAGCCTATAACTGGTAATAATGGGAAGGCCATGGGCCTTATTGTGACGATACGTATCCTGAAAGTGTCGGGGTCAGTGTTCCATAATTTTTTTCAATGTGGCCCGTCGGCACCTAACCAAGCGTCTCAAGCAACTGGTCTGTTTGTGGGCCTTGAACGCACTATATATGAACCTGCGGATGCCCCTTCAAAGTTTTGCCCACCCACCTCTTCCCATACCCGTTGGCGACGACCGAGCTACAACAGCATCAAATGCAAGGCCCTCCACCTCACGGACACCCTGACCATGTTCAATTACCTTCATTCGCGTCTCTTTTTGCAAGTATAGCACAGAATCCTGAGGTTAGTCGTACTATGATCTAGCACCTGCAGAAGTTGATCCTGACTTTTTTATGCAGACCGTTTATCCACGTCGACACACACCCCCACCGACCACCTTGCTAACGGGTCGGACGCCCATCACTCCAACCAGGCTTGGCGTGGCATACACACCACACTCGACGCCGCAGCGAGCGTCTCGCGATGCAAGGTCTCATAACGCGTCGGACCACACTCCTCGGGCGTCTTCTTCCCGCGCCCCACTCCTTCCATCCCCTTACGCGCGGCCGTCCAGGGCCACCGAAGGCTCGTCCACTGGGAGGCTTCACTCTGGAAAGTACCCCTCTAGCGCTAGTGCCTCCCAGAAACAGCCTTCAGCCCGCCGCACGATGATAGACTGGGCCCGAGTCATGCCTGGGCAGAGACTTAAGCTTCTGGGTGTCGACATTGTGATCACCATGGCCCCTCTTGCGACACAGGGCATGGTAGAATTGCTTACCTGCCCGCGTTCCGTAGACTATTGCACGGACGCGGAGTACGTGATCGAGTTTGCGGTAAGGGATATGCCGGGGCCGTCTATCCATCTGCTAGCGACAGGAGGGTGCCACTTGGACGAGGGAAGCGAGGAGGTGTTCAAGCGCTACGGATTGGCGGGGTCGCTGACGGTGGATTTTCGATTTGATGTGAGTCTTTGTTTAAAACTGGAGAACTATTATTGATCTCCTATAGTGGCCTGGCATCGCTCAACGGAACGAATGCATCGTTGAGGCGTCGACGCTCACGCGAGCGCAGCTTGCCGCCATACTTGCGTCCAGCATCACCCAGTCAGTTACGGACCTTAAGAACGGCCAAAAAGTATGTATATACCTCAAGTCTCGGCTCTTCGCAATAAATTAACGTTCAAATATCGCAGGTCCAGATTCTGGACGGAGCAGCTACGGTGGGATGGGATCTTTGCCAGGTCGACATGAACAAACTACGTCTTTTCTCTTTGAACTATTATAAACACTCTAAAACATGGGTTCCTCTTCTCGCGTATGAAATTTCTACTCCCCGTGATCGCCACCAGTGAAGTATTCTTGTCAAGCACGGAGATGTAAATACTGTATGCCTTTACTTGGTAGCTTTGGACGGCTTAGAGAGTTGCTATGTTATAATAATAACCCACTTTTGCGTACTTGAAAGCCGAGATTCGTTTGAAACAATGAGAGTGGTAGTATAGAGATGTCCATTCATGGGGGCAGTAGTCACACTGTGCCGTTCTTCAAGTGGCTCAAACAATGGCTCAAAAAATGAATATATAATGAGTGAATATTTTGTCTGGTTCATTGTTCAACGTTCAACGCTCAGCCCAACAAATGCCCACCTCTCGATCTGCTACAAAAATGTTACTAGACAGTGGCACCCCTAATCGCCGGCAGCTGGCGTCTGAGCAGCTTGGACTCAATGATAGATCACCCGACCCACGTGCCATCAGATTCAGAGTCGTTGGACGGGCGCTTAAATTCCCAGCGGAAAACAATTCGATTCTGCGAATTTCTGCAGTAAGGGGTGGTTTTATGTGTAGATCTGAGCTACGCTGAGCGTCTTCTGAGCTGTTCTGCGAGTTCAGAAAACTTCCCGGGCTTCTCTCTGAGTTTCTCAAGAGTTTCTGCACTGTTCTGCGGTCTCCTGTCTCGTCCGCGGCTTTGGCGGGCATCAAATCTGCTGATTCCAGTCCCCATCTGCACGCGACGCGCTTTGCCAATGCTTCCACTCTCTCTCTTCTTCCTCCCACCATCTTCTATGTAACTCTGCGCAGTCCCTTCACAAAATACGCCAGACGTGTCTCGCGAGTCGCGGGCTTGTGGGGCTGTCTTTATTATCCTCACCGACTGACAAGATTGCTGCACATCATCAAGATTGTTCTAAGGCGAGCTTTTCATACCACCTATGTCTCCTACCGAACAAGATATATGCTGCAAATACAGTTGCACTTGGGCTTCTCTTTGTCAGAATGAAGGTGGTTGCGGGCGCCTGGGTGAGCAATTGTAAGTCGCGGTTCTGTTTGAATATATGCGCATATATTCACTTTTTATCACTAAGACAGGTATCTGTACTTCGAAAGATCTCTTGTTGATGGAGTTGCCGCCGTCCGTAGTGAGTTTCTCCATCTACTTGACTTCTTCGGCTTCCATTTCTATTGCTGAAACTCCCATTCCATAGTTTTCTGTTCGATTGACGTGACTATCTAGTGCTGAATTCATGCAGTAATCCTTAGAAGTCTTGGAAGACCTACGTTTCCTGCTCATCTCTGTGATTTTCCGTGATCGCAGACCAACATAAATTTCCATGGTTTCATGCAGATCATCGCAGAGCCCTTCTCACTCGCGCTTAAATCCAACCTGAGAATACTTTTTGCACACCCCGACGATTGCCGCAACCATATCCCCTGGCCATTCTGTCTCGTCCCAGCGTCCACTACCATGATCGGCTACATTGAGTATGTCGTGTGGCCGTTCATCCAAACGCAGATCATCGAGTGACTCATACGGCCAGTGGGCGCCGGCACCTAGGGAAGATGGCGGTGCTGTCGAGCGCCGTGAGACTGCGCGGTGAGACTCGGCACGTAGAAGCCTTCAAGGATGGATTGCGCGGTAGGGAGCGGCGGCGGGGTAGGACGGTGGGCTTGGTGTTTGAGAGAAGTGAAGGTTGGATCGGTAGGTGGCAACAAAGGGGTGGAAATCAGCGCGGGAGGGTTTCGTCATGGTGGCGATAGGTAGGTGTGAAATGAGTATGTGTTGAGGTATCTGACTGAAACGATTATGTGTCGAAGTGTGAAGACAAGATTGAAGATGCCTTATTTTTAGTCTGACATAAGCCTGCCCTAAAGCGATGTCAACACGATGGAATTTTTAACAAAGAAAGTAATTATCCTCTTTCTCTCCGCGAAGCATTAACTTGCTTTCACTCTTCCCCCATGGCGTCGCAGATCTCCCAGCAATACGCTTGTAAGTCCTCTACATTCTCTTCACCCCCAGCCACGCTAAACACCTCTGCGCAGTCCGTGCCCAAAAGTCCCTCGGCCTCGTCAACGGGACACCAGACTATGCCCCGGTCGCCGGATTCGTCGCGCCAGACGTTCCAGCGCGCATGCAGAACTACAGCGCCGATGGGCGGCTCTATGCCTATGCCCTCCCCAACGTGTAAGTCTCCCCCATTCTGCGCCACGCCCTCTCCGTGACTGCGCAGGGTCTCCATCCATCGATTTCGCTTAACCGCCGATTATCCAGAGTCCGCATCTACCAGGCAGAGGGTGCGCAGCTACTGCAAGAGCTGCCGCTTCCCAACGTCGTCGATTTCAACTTCTCCCCCCGCGGAACGTACCTTTCCACCTGGGAGCGTCCAGGTCCGTCTCGTCCGTTTTCCATCTCCCCACCATGATCTCACATGCCCCGTTCACAGTCAAGCTCGAAGACGGCGCGCAGCACAAGAACCTCCGTGTCTTCTCCGTCTCGACCGGCGAGGAGCTCATCGCGTTCACCCAAAAGTCGCAGGATGGCTGGGACCTCCAGTACACCATCTCCGAATCGCACGCCATCCGCCTCGTGTCCTCCGAGATCCAGGTGTTCCGTCCGGCGGAGTGGGCCAAGGGGATTGTCGACAAGCTCAAGGTCGAGGGCGCCTCCGCCGTCGCCCTCAGCCCGGGCCTCAACCCCTCTGTCGCAGTGTTCGTCGCCGAGAAAAAGGTGCGTCATCTATGTTCCAGTGACTCGAGTCGCCTCAGCTCACCTTGCCTCCTAGGGTCTCCCCGCGAGCATCAAGATTTACGGTCTCACTACCCTCCAGAGCCCTCCGACATGCCAAAAAACCTTTTTCAAGGCCGACCGCGCACAGATGAAGTGGAACACGCTCGGTACCCAGGTGCTGCTCCTCACCCAGACGGAGGTCGACAATTCGAACAAGAGCTATTACGGCGAGACGGGCATGTACCTTCTGAGCGCCGCAGGAAACTTTGACTGCCGCGTTACGCTCGACAAGGAAGGGCCTATTCACGACTTTGCTTGGAGCCCCAATTCGAAGGAATTTGGTGTGGTGTACGGATGTGCGTCTTACTATATTTTTTTATTCTTGGCCACCCTCTAATGCTTCACCACAGACATGCCCGCGAAAACGATGCTGTTCGACCAGCGCGTGCGCACGCTGCATGACTTCGGCAGCTCTCCGTGCAACTTCATCGCCTTCAATCCGCAAGGCCGCCTGCTCGCGCTCGCGGGCTTCGGCAACCTCGCGGGAAAAATCGAGATCTACGACCGGCGCACGCTCGGCAAAGTGGCGACCATCGACGCGCCGAACACGTCGTACTGCGCATGGTCTCCCGACGGGCGCTTCCTGCTCACCGCGACGCTCTCCCCGCGCCTGCGCGTCGACAACGGCGTCAAGATCTGGCACTGCTCGGGCCCGCTCATGCACGTGCAGCTCACGGACGAGCTCTACCAGACCGCGTGGCGCCCCGCGCCCGTGGACGCCGTGCCCCCGTTCGGCGCGCAGCTTCCACCAGCCCCCGCGCCCTCGGCGAGCGTCGGCGCCGCGGCGCTGGAGGGCGCGCTGCGCCCGGTCGCGACGAAACCCGCGGGTGCGTATCGGCCTCCTGGCGCGCGCGGCGGGGCGACGCCTTCAATCTTCAAGCGCGAAGACGAGGGCGGGCCGGGGAGCGGGAGCGCGACGCCGCCGCGGTATAACCGCAGCCCGGTCCCTGGGGCGCCAGGCTACGGGCAGCATCAGCAGCAGCAGGGCGGGTACCAGGGCCAGAACGGCGCGCGGAGGACCGTGCCGGGTGCGCCGCCGCCGGGGTCGGCGGGTGCGCCTGGTGGGGACGCGCAGAAGAACCGGAAGCGGAAGGGGAAGAAGGAGCAGGGTCAGGGCGAGGATGGCGCTGCGGGCGCGGGCGCGTCGCTGGAGGTGCCGTCGGTGCAGTATGAGGGCGCGGGGCGCCAGCAACACCCGCAGCAGCAACGGAGGGAGCAGCAGAAGGGCCCGGCGAACGGGCACGCGGCGAATGGGCACGCGCGCAAACCTAACGGCGCCGGCCCAGGCGCACCACCGCCGCCGCCCGGCCTGCTCCCCACCGCCCCCGCCTCGCCCGCCCCGCCCCTCGAGGTGCCCGCGCCCGCGCCGCCAGCCGCTGTGGAGGACGCGGTGCCGCCGACGCCGGACGGCGCGCTGGACGCGGTGGCGAAGAAGGCGCGGAACCTGAACAAGAAGCTGAAGGCGATCGAGGAGCTGAAGGAGAAGGCGCGGCGCGGGGAGCGGCTCGAGGCGACGCAGCTGCGGAAGATGGAGGGCGAGGCGGAGATCCGGCGCGAGCTGGCGGCGCTGGGCGCGTGAGCGCGCGCGCGCGTCCGTGGGGGTGGTGCGTTTTCGCGGTGCGGCGTGTTTTCGTGCCTTGGTTTCCTTTGTTTCGATGGGCTGGTGGTGGTGGTGGCGCTGAGTGTTGAGACTGGCCTGCTAGTGCTACGCTTTCGGTCCGAGGTCTCGCGTCCGTTACGATGTCCATTCACATCTTATCTGCACCCTAACCATTTATCCATCCATACATCCATACATCCACCCACCCCTTCACCTCATCCAATTCACCCCGCTCATTGATTCCCACCTCATCCACCCTCCATCCCATGCACGTATTTACCATCTGTCAAAATTTCTGTACCCTTTTTCGCCACCACATCTTTTCGCTCTTTTTCCTCTCTCTCTTGGTTACATGTTTTGGGCTGCTATTCGGATGTATGTACTTGTGACGAAACGAAACGAAACGAAACGAGATACGAGACGAATGCTTCATGACCGATGTATGTACGAACAGGATGAGGGTGTTTGCGCTGTGTCGTGTCATGGATATTGCGTATTTTTTGGTGACTTGGGAGTACATTTATTCTCTTCGACTTGCTGGTGTTACAGTAGCGTCGTTTGGTAAAGACAGGGAGATACAAAGAGCGAGGGCGACTAAATCCTAGTAATACCAACTAGCGAAAGCTTCGAGCGATAAACCATCCACTGACACGATATACACACAAGGAACACAAATCCCGTCGAAATCAAGAAATGAAAAGGGTAGCCCAAATTTAAAGGACCCTCTAAACCGCGAAGACCAAAGACGTGCCAGCTAATAATAATGCGGCGAAGACCGCGCCGACTATGCTGCCACTCAGACGCAGCGCGCTGGAGGTCGCAGAGGTCGTCACGGCGCTCGTAGTACTCGTGCTGCTTCCACCGCCCGCGCCCGCTCCGGTGTCAGGCGCTGGGGTGGTGGTGCTCTCGCTGCCGGTGGCGGTCCCCCCAGTGCTGCCCCCATTAGTCTGTGTCGCAGCAGCGCCGGTGCTGGAGCTGCTGGAGCTGGAGTTGGAACGGGAACTGGAGCTGGAACTGGAACTGAAAATGGAACTAGAACTGGAACTGGAGCTGGCGTCTATGCTGATGGGGGTGCCGGCTGCGCTGCAGGCCTCGTTGAGGGCGGCGATATCGCTGTCTACGAGGCCCTGCGTGACGTCGAGAGCGCCGTGGGCGACCGCGCACTCGAGGCAGGCGCGGAACGCGGTCGCGAGGGTGCTGGTGCACAGGCACGTCACATGGTCGTTGGCGCATGCCGCTGTCTGAGGGATAGAGGGATGCGGGTAAGCAGACGGGGTGTCATTGCGGATTCGGGGGATGTGGATTGGAGACGGGATGAGAAGAGGGGACAGGACGTACGCTGACGGCATCTAGTACTGGCTGGCACGGCGTTGTGCATTGGGTGGGAATGAGGGTGTCAGGATTGATTTCGTCGGCTTGGCGCCTGGACATGAAGTTCAGACGAGCGCCAGGGAGCGAGGTGGGCTCGGAAAGGACTGCAGAGGGGAGAAGAAGAACGGGTTAGCGCGGTCTGTTTCCATAATGGCAGTGCAAGGAAAAACTACCTGGCTGGATCGCTGAAATAAATACGCAAACCGCGATAATGAGATTTGACGACATGGCGTAAAATATTCAAAGCAAATATTAGGCGCCCTTGGGGCGGTGAATAGAAAATCTGCAGTAAAAAGGAACGGAAGTGTCAACAACGTGGACGTTCTGGTGGAAAGCTGGCTTGTAGAAAATTATGAGAGAGCGGTTATATATAAATTTCGTCTCCAGGACTTTGCGCGATGGGTATCAGTATCAGATGGGGAGACCGCGCCGTCGTGTGATGGGAAGTTAGGAACGACTCTAACAACAGCACTCATGTAAAATCGGTGCTCGACATGGCGTAAGTATATTCAAAGCAAATATCAGGCGCCCGTGATGACGGTGATTGGGAATCGTACGGTAAAAATGAACGGAAACGATGTGTGCACGTTTCGATGGGAAAGCTCGCTGGTAGAACTTTATGAGAGAGCGATTATATATAATTTTGACTTTTTGCGCGATCCGGGCGCCTGATTCACACCAGTCGTCCTAAGACCGCGCCTGGACCGCGCCGTCTTGTGATGGGAACGCGTCTAAGAATAGCACTCATGCGAACTCAGATGCGGCAAAGACCCGCCGGATGCGCTTGCGCAGACTCACTGGGGAGGGTCGTCGAGCTCGTAGGGACTGGAGCGCTCGTAGTATCTGTGCCGCTCCCACCGCCCGCTCCAACTTCTGTATTAAGAGGGTGAGGTCGTCTGTGACGTTTCGGTGTATTTTTCTGTGGCCATTGGGCGATCGAGTGTGGCGTACGTTATTCACTTTGCCTTGTGGTTGTCAAGTACCAGGCGCTCGAGCGGTGCGTTGAAGTGCAAGTGACATGGTTTAGTAAAGACAGGGTAATACAAAGAGCGAGGACGAGTAAATCCTAATAATACCCACTAGCAGACGGTTCGAGCGATAACGTCCACTGACGCAACATACACATAAGGTTGACCACAAATCCCATCAAAATAAAAATGAAAAGGGTAGCCGAAAGAACGCCTTAAACCGCGAAGACGAAAGACGTTCCGACTAGTAATGCGGCGAAGACCGCGCCGACTACACTGGTGCGCAGATGCAGCGCGCCGGAGGTCGTCGACGTCGTCGGGGCGCTTGTAGTGCCCGTGCTGCTCCCGCTGCTTGCTGCAGGCGCAGGGGTGGTTCCGGCGGCGGCGGCGGCGGTAGTGGTCCCTCCAGTTGTAGCCCCGCCGGTCTGCGTCGCAGCAGCGCCGTTGCTTGAGCTCGAGCTGGAACTGCCGCCGACGGTAACAGGCGTGCCGACGGTGTTACAGGCGTCGATCAGGGCGGCTATGTCGGCGTCGGCGAGGGTCTGGGGGACGTCGGTGGGGTCGTTAGTGACGGCGCACGTGAGGCAGGCTTGGTACGATGTCGCAAGGGCGTTGGTGCACAGGCAAGCCACAGGGTCGCTGTCGCATGTCGTATTCTGCGGGTGAAAGGAAGATAACAGAGTTCGGGTAAGCATATGTAATTGCGGATTCGGGAGGTGTGATTTGGAGATGAGAAGATAGAAAAGGACGTACGGGGCCCATGGCGGCTACTACTGCCTGGCACTGTGTTGTGCATTGGGTGGGGATGCCACTGGTGTCGATTCCGCTACTGGTAGCTTGACGCCTAAACAGGAAGTTCAGACCAGTGCCAGGGAGCGAGATGGGCTCCGAAATAACTGAAGTGGGAAGAAGAATTGTCGAAGAGATTCAAGTTAGCGTGGTCTATTTTTGAAATAGTAAAGTAAGGAATAACTCACCTGGTTGGATCGCAGAAATCAAGACGCAGGCCGCAATAATAAGATTCGACAACATGGTAAAAGATGTTAGGCGCCCTTAATGACGGTGAATAAAAATCTGCGATAAAAATGAACGGAAGGTGTCAACGACGTGGACGTTTAGGTGGGAAAGCTGGCTGGTAGAATTTTATGAGTGAGCGGTTATATATACTTTTCGTCTCCAGGCCTTCTGCGCAATCGGTGTCATCATCAGATGGGGAGACCGCGCCGTCGTGTGATGGGAATGCCTCTCTCTTCCATCATCATCAGATTGGGCGCAGTCTCTATCAGGTCTCTATTACATACAGCTGAATTTAGCTGGCGGGTCAAAATTCAAGCTAGTCAAGCTGCTCAAGACTGGCTCAATCAGAATTAGCAAAGAAAACCATGACTTCGGAGCCATTCAAGCATAAAGGGGTGCTGTAATTCGTTCTATGGTCACTTCTGAATCAAGCATCACAAAGACCGTGTATATATGAATATTTCGAATCTCATCTCTTGTAATAAATTAACGTTTAAACACTCAGGGCCAGGTTCTGGACGAAACTACGAGCCAATGGAATCTTCGCCAGATCGACATGAAAAAATTGCGTCTTTTCTCGTTGAACTATTACAAACACTCTAATACGCGGGTTCTCTTTCTCGCGTATGGCATTATTATTACTCATGATCGCTACCGATGAAGTATTTTTGTCAACCACGGGGATGTAAAACACTGTATGCCCTTTATTTGGTGGCTTGAGACGACTTGGAGTTAAATAATATGTTGATAGCCCACTTTTTATACCTTTCGACATCTTTTTATACCTAAAAGCCGAGATTTGTTTGAACTGAGAATGGTTGTATAGGGATGTCTATTGATGGGGGCAATAGTCACGCTGTGCCACCAAGTGGCACACAATGTGCCACTCATCAAGTGGCTCAAACAATGGCCCAAAAAATGAGTATATAATGAGTAAATATTCTGCCTGGTTCGTTGTTCAACGCAATGTTTACCCCCACAAATGCCCGCCTCTCGATCTGCTACAAAAATTCTACTAGACAGTGGCGCCCCCAATCGCCAGCAATTGGCATCTGAGCAGCCACCACGTGAGGACCTGATCATTCCATCCGCTCCTCTTCGGCCTATACGCCTCGCCCAGAATCACTCAGAACTTTTAGAATGGGTGAAAACCGACAGCTCTATTCTCCAGATGATACCGCCGTTTTACGCATACTTCCCAGGCGAAGAATATTTGGGAATACTCCTCATGCATGGGTGCCACATGGTCGACCAGTCTTTGTGCCCCTCGACTTCTTCGGGGCGGGATCGGATAGTCACGATTGGACTCCCGCAGGCGCCCGACATTAGTGCGCTGAAGGAGGATGTACTGCGTGTTACTTTTTCTAAGAATGGTACTCCGGGACCGTATATCAAGGATGTAGTGGATGGCGTGTGGTCGGTGGTGGACAAAGGACATGATGCCATCATTGATAACGTCCATGGAGGGCATTATATCAGGATAGTTGTGAGTAATTAATCCCACTGACTTTGCTTGTGGAACATGAGCTCTTATTTTTTCTTGCTGTATCTTATAGTGGCCGTGCTATGGCATTGTACGGATAGGACTGCCGCTCATCCCTCTCACAAGGGCTTCCCTTGCCGGTGCTATAGCCAGTGCCGTACTGTACTTCATGAAAAAGCTAAGCCCTGAGGCGATCCCAGCCCACGATATGCGTAATATGTATGGAAACGCAGTGAAGAATGTCAACACCCAGAAGTTGAGGCTGTTTTCGGTATCTAGATACCCTGGAAATAATTGGGTGCCCTCTTTGGGGCTCGATGTGGACCTGGATGCAATGTCGCTACATGATAGATCAGCTATGGAGTAACTTAACCTCTTTTCTTCTGGAGTGCATTGATTCGTAAAGTTGGGCGCTAGCTACATATGAGTACAGTAGGGTAATAAAAGTACAAGAATTCAAAGGATATAAAATCTAGAATTTTAAGCGCCCAGAATGTCGTTTGATACTACTTTGAAAGCGTCGGATTGTTGACATGAGCATTTCTCTGTCTTCGGTTCCTCAATAGCTCAATATAGACAAATGTGATCAGAATCCAGTCCGACATGTCCTCCCCTACAGAAAATATTTCCAGAAAGGCGGGCGCTTTTTCACTGGGATTCAGGCTGGAAAAGCGCGCTACAAGGAGTGGCACGTGTGCCTTTCCCCGTTCTTCCTTTGGATCTGCGTCGACGAGGAAGAGCTACGCTTCAAATTTTAGAACGTTTCATAAGTTAACATAATAGAAAATTACTTGCCTCGGATACAGATGATCCCATCTTCCATCGATATTCTTTCCCATCAGGACCTTTGAAAATTCGATCGCTGAAAAACAAATATATCAGACGAGTAGAAAGCACGTCGAAAAGATTGCCTGACCTCCCGTACCAGCTCCATCCTGCCTTCCTAAAAAATTCGCTTGCCCTCCACTCGTTTCCCAGATGTCGTATAATTGTAGAAGCGATGGTATGGAGCTCGATTTCAGCAATATGGGTAAGACCAACTCCAGCCTCAGTCTTGCTCGAATTTCTCTTATAATCATCGACTGTTGGTGGAGGTCCTGCCCATGACATCATCCCATCGTCCTGATATTCTAATGACCCCCGAGGATGTTCTACGTTTTCTTCGTTAGAATACAGAATGGATGGGTGCAATATAGGACCGTGGCCAAAGTGTTTTTCGGCCCAGAGCATCTCTTCCGTTGTGGCGTCGAGTTTTGGGAGAGCGCGCCAGATCGTAGCCGTGGTTTCCCCTAGTGCAGTTGAAAAGCAAGAGACTTTGTAGACTGCCTTGCCGTCTCTTGTGCAATAGCTGCAGCTGGCAGGGTTATATGATGTAAGATAGAGATGCATAATGGAATCCGAGGTTGTGTTGATACGTTCTTCCTTGTTCAATTGCGTTTTTTATACTTGTCATAGTGAAAGCGAGCGCCATACACGCCTCATAATTCTGGACTTGAAATGTCTGGCTGGTCCATTCTACTCGGTGAAAGGCCTAGATCGAAGTCTACCAGCCAGACTCTGTCGTTGTGGTATATTAATGCCACCAACGACCACATTCCCGAGGTGTTCCCGATTCCTTTTATAAGTTTGTATTTTTTGATTAAATTGTATGTGATAGTCTTTATGATTTATTTGTAGAAAGTTTAGGATGTATATGAGTGATCATCCAAAACTAACATCACAATTCCAATTATTCTGAAGTACTCACGTTTATGTGTCGCGGATCTATTTTTGGAATGTTCTACCCCAGCCCAGCTAACCGAGGTCCCAATCAGGAACCCCGACAGTCGCGCTGAACTCTGGATGCCACCTCGTCCTCCTGGTCCCCAACGCTCCCGAATATGTCGATGCAGCTATGTCTGGTGAATAACGACCCGACATCGACAACTCTGGTGACGCCAGATGGTGTCCCTCTCTTCTCCATCGAGACACCCCCCATGCCGCACTCCTTGATCGACGTCCATGTGCCTTCGCCCCCACGCCATCGGTCAACAACCGCGACGACGATCATAAAGCGCCTCGAGCGCTACCACATGAGCACTGGACACGTAGAAACGGAAATAGGTATCATCGAGTATCTGGGACAGCCTAAGGGATGCCATCTCCAACTATCTGCCGTGAATCACAGCTTAGACATTCCCCCACATCGGACGATGCTGAGGAACAGGGAGAGATTGGAGGACATTCGTGGAGAATCGGAGGAGGAGGCGGTGGACAAGTGAGTTTTCAACTGGTGTATCCAAGACGAATAAATGATTGAATGTGGGGAGTGTTTAGTTCATGGGAGTTCACCTATCCTGACTCTGAGGAGCGATACAAGTGGCATTTGTTCGCGCACATTCCGGTCGTACGTTTATGTTGCAGAGGCTAAGAAATCTCCAGATTTGACCAATCTCTGCCTTTTAGATGATATCCGAGTCTCCAGGGAATTCGTTAGTTCCTATAGCGCGATACCGCCGTGCCAAGCTAGGCATTATCTCGCGTTCGCGCCGAGCGTTTTTAGAGATCTTCCCCGCAGGACTGAACGTAATCGATCTCATAGTGGTCACATTCGTTGCGTTTATGAAACAACGCGTTCTTATCGACAATCCCGAAGATTCGCCCACTGAGGTTGTCCAACATCCCACTCAGACGTCGATCCTTCCTGTGCCAAGTCCATTCCTTTCGTCTTCGCCCAGCTTGACACGGCGGACATTCAACTGTCAAGTCGTGCCGCGGCTTGTCATGTCAAGTCAGGTGTCCATTTTTGGATTATTTGTGACAAACTTGTGACGATATCTGGCTAACTAGGAAAGAAAACTCACTAGACTGCATATTGAGCCAAATTTTAACCCAAAAGCCGAAAGGTCATTGACCAAGTCCATCTAAAACTCTACATACAATTTTCTTCTGGAGAATCGGCGGAAAATGCGTACACTTATGGGAACAACACTAGCTGTCACAACTACATTCAAAGAAAACATGATAGTCAGTCGAAATCACAATTAAGTCCAAAATTTGGAACCCGCAAGCGTTTTATATAATATTATAAGCTTCCCAAATTATGAGCTCTTCTTTCTACAGTGCTGATACTGACAAACGAGGTCAGAGGGCAAGTCAAATGCCGAATTTCTCTAAGAGGGCGTGACAACCAAAAATGGACATGTAACTTGACAGTTAACTGTCACGTAACTGGACATGACAATTCAAATCGCGACTTGACACCTATTTGTCCGCCGTGTGACCATGTATGGTGGTCAACACCTTCCAAAATGATATCCGTCCTTGCACACTTTCTTCTGCAATGGATACAAGGCAATCTAAAATAACTGTAGTTTTGTGGACGGCTTCCCTTGTCTCCGTCGTGTAACTGTTTGTACGCTGTGCTGCTGTCTCTTTTCTTTTTTTTGACCTGGGCTGTATATTGGTGTAATTGGGATTATGTTCTGGACAATTTAGACGAGCTACCGTTATGGTTCTCATGTAGTGAACAGCAAACTATATTTCTGACAGATATTTAGCAGCACATATCTATCTGCAGAAATCAGCCACTGTGTGGTTGTACCACAATTCCAATTCGGTAACGAAAAGGCTCCCTGGCTTCGAGCTAGAAAGAATCCACGATTTAGAACACATCGTCTTATTGAACAATTCACAAAGTTGAAACTTACTGCAACATCATCGAAATCATACGCACGGCGCATGAAGTCAACCTCGTCATCGCTAAACTGGCGCTCCTCCAGCTCATCAAAGTCGTATCGGGCTTGTAGAGCGCTCTCGTCTTCCTCGCGGGTCACGTAGTCGAGCAGATCTTGCAAGCCGTCGCGCTCCGAGAGATCCTGATCAAGATACTCTCGAGCGAAAAATTCTTCGAGATCGTCGTCGAATAGACCTCGCTCTCCAATATCCATGTATGTGTCGTAGACATCGCGAGCGTCGAGACCCTCCGCGCGAGCGTCCAAAGCATAATCATCGAACATCTGCATTAGATTAATGTTGTCAGTCAGGAGTCCCATCTTATCAGAGACTGAAGGCGTACTCCGGGCGTGGCGAGTACGTGGCTTCCCGCCATGAGTACTCCGAGTAAAGCGAAGGTGACAGAGAAACGCATTGTGATAGATTTTTTCGTAATTTCGGAATGTCAGTATACAAAGGTTCAAATTTTCAGGACCAGCCTAAAGTTCTTCAAGCAGGCATACAGTGTGAGCGCTCACTTTCCTGGAGGGCAAGCTGAATGGGATACTTACTGACAAGATGAGTGCTCCAGGCAACGAATGAGAAGGCTGTGCATCTCACGTTTCGGCTTATTTGTAATTTCATGGCCCCATCAATATAACGGTTAACCTTGACCGGAAACAGTTCCATCTTGTCCCATCGCCGATTCGCCAACACCCAGTCTCAGAATACATCAGATGAAATTCATGAGAATGAAAGCAGAGTGCGGCGCGTTGCAGCGCGTTGCACGATGGCGACTCCATTGAAACGCGTTGTCCCGATTTGGACTTCGTACAAATAGAGGCAAATACTTAAATTAGCGCGTCAGCCCATACTCAGCTAATTGTAACTTTATTCCGAACGACCCTCCGTTGAACGTTGAACGTTGCGTTGAACCTCCATATACCAAGTCTCTGAAAGAATGAGTCGAAACAATGTCCGTGGTCCTACATCAGCATTAACGGAGTTCTTGCGAGTAAGTATAACTCAACTCCTTTCAGGTTCATTGAAAATTCAACTCAATATGCATGCAGGCTTCTGGCATTACGCCCACAACCATAGCACGTCGAGCGGCAACAAGAAACGAGAATGAAACTGAAGAACAGCAGCCAGAAGCAGGTCCAAGCCGTCCAACTCGTTCTGCCAGCGCGAACAGACCACGGAGGTCGACAAGGGTGCATTCTGCCAACATCATTTTTCAACATGGAAAACTGACGCTGGTCTAGGCTTCTGGATATGCTTCGGACGACCTCGACAAGTCCGAACACGAAGAGGCTGAAGAAGACGCCATGGAAGTAGATGAAGAGGAGGCTGCGCCCGCAAAAAAACGCAAGCTCACAAAAGCGGCCGAAGCCAAGCTGAAGGCCAAGGAGAAGAAGAAGAAGGGCAAAAAGGGCAGCGATGATGAATACGACGAAGACGATGATGCGTATACTGCCCTGTCCAAGTCTATGTGGTCGAATGGGGCGTCTAAGCCTCCAGTTGGGAGCTTTGACAACTGCGCTGTTTGTGGAAAACAATTCACAGTCGTACGTGCCATGCCCTCTTTTTCAAGAAATCTGGCCTTATTGGCTTTTTAGACCAAGTACACGCTCGCAGCCAGTAGTGGCAAGGGCTTCTTATGCCACTCCTGTGCAAAGGCAGGCGGCAACGACCCGTTCAAAAAACCTGCTGTACCCAAGAAGCGCAAAGCACCAGGAGAAAAGAGGAAGATTACCAACTTTGAGGAACAGCGGTTCCCTTCGCTTGTATCTTTTTGCATCAACGTCAGTATATATCAACTTGCAAGCTTAGCACGCTTTTTAAAATCTTGCACAGCTTATCACAAAACACATCAACGACATTGAGGTCCTTGGCGATATTGGCGCAATGAACGTGGAGGCTATTTCGAAAGCTTTATCCAAGAATCGTGGCTTGTAGGTGTCCTGGAAAGCCGTCGTCATATTCTCTTGCTAACGGTTCATCAGAACCAAAGAGAATGCGCATCTCTTCTACAACTCTACCAACGAGTCTCTGACCCTCTTCGATGCTACAAGTATGCCTTTTCCATTGAAACTCTATTATATTGTATCTTATTCTGTTATATGTTAGACCTTCCGTCACCTGCGCTCGAAACGCTCGCATATCACAACCGCAACTTGGTTTCCTTACGGCTCGACTTCTGCGGCCACCTCGACGACGCTGCGTTCAAAGTGTTCAGCACATCCCTTCCATCCCTCAAACGCCTCGAGCTCCTGGGGCCCTTCCTCGTCCGCCCGGCGGCATGGCAAAACTTCTTCGAGACCCACCCCAATCTCGAAGCCTTCCTCGTCACCCAAAGCCCGCGCTTCGACGACGCCTGCATCGCCAGCCTCGTACAACACTGCCCTGGAATCAAGGACCTGCGGCTGAAGGAGATCGGGAAGATGAACGACGTGTTCCTCGAGGCGATCGAGGCGCTCCAGGGGGGCCTGCGCCACCTCGACATCTCGGATCCGAGCGCGTCGTGCAGCGAGGCGGCGGCGGTGGCGCTGCTCCGCGCGGTCGGGGGCGGGCTGGAGTATCTGAATGTGTCGAAACACGCGGAGCTGACGGATGCGTTCCTGATGGACGGGCTCCTCCCGCATACCGGCGCACTCGAGACGCTGACGCTCTCGCACCTGCCTGAGCTCACCGACGCGGGCGTCGCCAAGTTCTTCGACGCCTGGGGCGAGCATAATGCGCCGCTCACGGCGCTCGACATCTCGCGGAACGACGCGCTCGGGAGCCTGGCGGTGGAGAGCGCGCTCAAGCACTCCGGGCGGCGGCTCGCGGCGCTGAATATCAACGGGCTGAAGGACACGAGCGAGGTTGCGCTGAACATGATCGGGCGCAGTGCGCCGGAGCTGCGCAAGCTGGATGCGGGGTTCTCCAGGGCCGTGGATGATTTTGTGGTGCAGGTGTGGCTGGAAGGGGAGAAGAAGGACGGGGTGCAGAGGGGCGGGTGCAGGGCGCTTGAGGAGATCAAGGTGTGGGGGTGTAATAGAGTCACGAGTGCGTGTCCGAGGAGGGTATGTTGCCGCTTTTTTTGCTGTAAGAATGTCTCGCTGATGCTGGTTCGTATTGTTTTGCAGAAGGGTGTTATGATCATTGGGATAGAATCTCAGACTGGTCGTTGAAAATTTTGTGTAATTCTCGAAGTTGTCTTTTATATTTGATGTATCTTTGTAGTTAAGTATGGATGCAATTTGAGACCTTTTTCAGGTATATCTATCTTAATGATCATTGAATATTAAAATGCGTGCAGCTGTAAAATATAGCACTAAAGCATGGAAACTCGATGGAACGGTACATTTAGCAAAATGAAAGCAACACTCAATTCAGGCATCATCCGTTTGATCCTCTGGAGTCTCCTTCGCTCTAGAAAAACCGCTCAACATCTCCTTCGCCCACTTGACAGACCAAAGTCTTAGCATAGATGGACTGTGCGTCTCTTCGAACTCGCGTAGCTCCTCTGCGTTCTGCACCTCCGCTCCAAGCGCCAGCTCGCGGTGTCGGTTGGCCGTCGCCAGGAACTCGGGCTCTCTATGATGGCCGCCCGACAGACGCTTGATGAGCGCGTTGATGCTGGGATAGGGTGGAGAAGAGCCCTGGCGAACTTCGTCCTGGTGATCTGACTCGTTGTCGGCCTCGCGGTTCGCCTCATCGTCGGACACGTATATGTCGTCTGCGTCGTCGCTCTCTTCTGGTGCAACTACAGCACCATTTACAGCGTCGTCGGCGATGGGCTCCTCCTCGGCAGTGTCAATTTCCATAGGAGCGCCGCGCGAATGCGGCTTAGGTGTAGGCGAGACGGCAGCGGAGGGTGGCGAGGACTGCCTCGGGTCCTGGGTCGGCTGGACAAAAATGCCGCTGATGCGGCGCTTTTCACGCTCGACCGCCTCGTTGACGCGGCCTTGCTTCATCAGCCTAGCGAATTTGCTGGCATGCGATATGCTCGGGGGCTCATACTCGGAAAGCGTGTGGTCCTCCTCATCGAGGACCGGCCGGATGGACAGACTGGGGCGCCCGCTGCTCCTTGTTGGCGACTTCGACGCCTTTCTTTTCTCCCGCCGCTGCGCCTCCTTCTCCCTGAGGTCAGTGCGGAGGACCAGGCCGCCAGGCACCTCCTCGTCCGACTCCTCCGCGTCCTCGCCCCCGCTGACCGACGCCAGCTCCGGCATCGCGGCGTAGATCGCCTGCTCCTTCTCCACCATCGCCTCGCGCAGGCGCTGCAGGACGAACCGCGTCTTCTCCAGGCTCTTCGTGCGCACGTACGCGGCCTGCGCGGTCTGCTCGACCACGCCGTACGCCGCCGCCATCCGCGCGAGCGTCTGCGTGATGTCCTCGACCGCGGCGACGACGAGCTCGAACTGCGGGTCCGCGGGCCCGATGCCGGCGAGCGACTTCCGGAGCGCGCGCGCGCTGCCGTCGCGGCGTGTGCGCTTTGAGCTGGAGGCGGAGGACGAGGTGCGCGAGGTGGACCGGGAGAGGTTCGCGGAGAGGGAGAGGGAGGTGTTGGTGAGCCGGCGCTGGAGGCTTTGTTTGTGGAGGTCGATCCGCAAGGGTTGCTTGTCTTTGAGCGCGAAGTCGGCGCGGCCTTTGCCTTTGTCCTTTTCTGAGACGGCCTTGGCGGTGAACGGGTCGGTGTCGGACAGTGCGCCCACTGGAAGAGCATGCGCCGAGGTGGTGCGAGGAATGGGTGCTGGTTTCGTTTTCGAAGGTAATGTTGGCTCTGTTACTGCAGCTTTGACTACTGCGGCTTTCTGTGAAACGGTAGCCCTCGGAATTTCGACAGGCGTGACTTTCGTTGAAGGGTGTAGATAAATAGGTTGCGGTGGTTGATAATCGATAGCCGCTGGTGATGGAAGCTTCGTCTTTGAAGACGACGCCACTGCGTTGACATGCACAGGCCGTCGAGGCGGGTGTATGTGCTCCGGCCAGTTCGGCGGCACCTGCCGCATATCAACAGGCGCCACCGCGTCGACGTCCATACGATGAGGGGCCTCTACGCCGAGCTCCTTCGAGCGAGCGGCCCCTGCATTCGTTTTCGCGCGCTTGGGCGGCCACTGGGGTGCATTCGCATCGCCGACACTCGACCGACGCGGGCGCTTCAGTGCAGTGCGAAAGCCGGTGTCATCTAGAACTGGAAGCGCCCCTGCTTGCGCTAGTCCGTGACGCGGACGTGGAGAAGGAGGTTCCGATGGGGTTCCGAACGGATCTTCATCTGCAGGTTGACGGGGTTTGGGCCTGCGCTTCTTTGAGGGAGGTGCTGCTGGAGGAGGCTGGGGGGTTTCAGCACGAGGTGAGGGTCTGGATGGTGGAGATGGCGGCTCGTAGGTAGCGGCCTCGAACGCTCCTGGTACATGGGGCTCAGGTGCTATTGGACTCATTGGGAGTTTAGGATATATAGATTGCGCGTTGGGGTCCAACCTAGATAAAAATCGTGAGGGATATTGATATTGAATTGTGATAGGGACGTACTCTTCTTCATCAGCTTGCGAATCTGGAACGAGCTCTTCGACTTCTTCCTCTGCATCCTCTTCGACATAGGAACCAAACAGCTCCTGCATAAGATCGTCCTCCAAGGGCTCAACGGCTGACTCGGTGTCTTCAACTGGAGCGCGGATGGGTTCTGCCGGCGCTTGGACATTCGATGTTTTCGAAGTCGATGGTGCGATATGTTCATTCGTGTCTTCTATTCGAGGTCGTTGGCGTGGTGCTTGTGGTTCTTCACCGAGATCCTTCGACGGTTTGCTTGGCTTCGGTGCTACGCGTCTCATATCGTCGAGGTCCTTCTCGCTGGGTCTCTTCGCCGCCGCTTCCACGGGCGGGATACGGCGTGAGCCGCCAGCATGCTGACCTTCATCTTCATCCACTGCCCTTTGTTTGCCTTTCTCCTTGCTCGGAGCGTGAAGAGTAGAAGAGTCGACGATTGGTCTTCGATCTACGGTGTCGTTTTCGCGCCTTGCCTTGGACGGTATGGCCGCCGGCTCGCCAGGCTGGCTCGGAAACTCTTTTTCAAGAGCCGCAGCGGCCTTCTGTCGCATGTATCTCTTGATTTTTTGATCGAATTCGACTTGGTTTTTCCTGTACCTTTCACGCCATGACTGCCACGAATGCGCTCTACCCCAACTCCACTTTTCAGGCTGACTAACGATGAGGTCGTATTCATACATGTAAGGAGGTAACTCACATTCTCGACCAGGGTCATGTAAAGTCTGTTTCCTTGCCTTCCTGCAATTTGCGGATTGTATTTTGCGATGTACTTTATTAGATATTCATCTTCCTCTTGAGTGAACATGCGGCGGCCACTGCGTCATAGTTATGTTAAGATTTTATGTGAATAAATTGGAATCTATAACTTACCTGACATAGGAGCCAAATTGCTCCTGATCGTCCTCCGAGGACTCAACAGCCGACTCGGTGTCTTCAGCTGGAGTCGCCGCTTTCACGGGCGGGATACGGCGTGAGCCGCCAGCATGCTGTCCTTCCTCTTCATCCACTGCCCTTTGTTTGCCTTTCTCCTTGCTCGGAGCGTGAAGAGTAGGAGAGTCGATGATTGGTCTTCGATCTACGGCGTCGTTTTCGCGCCTTGCCTTGGACGGTATGGCCTCCGGCTTGCCAGGCTGAGCTGCAGCGGCCTTCTGGCGCATATATCTCCTGATTTTTTGATCGAATTCGACTTGGTTTTTCTTGTACCTTTCGCGCCATGATTGCCAGGGATGTGCTCTAGCCCAACGCCACTTTGCAGGCTGACTGGCGATGAGTTCGCATCTAAACATGTGAGAAAGTAGCTCACATTCTCGACCAGGGTCATGTAGAGTCTGTTCCCTTGTCTTCCTGCAATTTGCGGATTGTATTTTGCGATGTACTTTATTAGACATTCATCTTCCTCCTGAGTGAACGCGCTGCGGCCACTGCGTCATGGTTATGTTAAGAACTTATGTTAATAATTAACGTATAACTTACCCCGCCATAAGATGTCGCTCTCGGAAGGTAAAGAAGGGAAATGAATATGATTCGGTCAAGACCAAGTCAAGAGACAAGGTGGCAAATGCCAAAGGCTAGAGCCAACGCGTTTGTCACGTCACGTGCAAGTATCACATGACTAATAACAATCCACGTTACGACCCGTCACGACTCACGATTCCAACGTTCTCAACTCTTGACCTTGCCCTTGAAATCATGGCGTCATACTTGACCAGCAGATTCTAATCGTAATAACCCACAGACGTCAAACTTCTGGGGACTTTAGCGTACCACCGTCGTCCTTGGAGTGCCCCGATGACGGTACCAAGACGGTACTTCCTCGGAGCCATCAAGAGGCGAGGATCAGATCGTCTACAACTCATGACTGGAAAACGACTCACCATCTCGGTGCTCATCCCGCCCAGTTCCTTCCCGCAAGCACCAAGCCCGCCGACGGGTTCCCGCGCCGGACGGCGGAACACACACCCTCCTCCGTCCCGACCGCCCACGATCCCGCCTCTCCGACTACAACCGTGCATACCCACGCCGACGCCGACCTCGCTGCCATGTTCGCCCCACGGCCCGGCGCCGCAGCCTACTCATCGACGACGGCCGACGACGACGAGTCCCTCGGACCCGGCATTCGTCTCTGGAGATCAATATGAGAATCCACCCACCCACCGACCTTCAACTCGAACGACGTTCTCGTCCTTCAACCCCCTCCGCCTACAACGATCCGCAGGAACATCGCAGCCGAAGACGAAGACGACGGCGGAGCCTCGCTGCTACATCCGCCGTCCGCCCTCGACGATGACGACTCTTCCATGCGCTCGGGACGGAGGACGCCATCTGAAGATCGCATCTCATGGCAAAGTGAGGCATCAGCGCACTGGTACGTGAGAGCTCATTGCAACGCCATGCAGCACTCGCTGACCACCTTTTTGCAGCGCAGGCCGCGAACCCAATCTTTCCAATTACTAGGCCCCACGCATTTCACACAACGAGCGAGGATGCACAAGTCAGCGCAGACGCCGCCGTGGCCTCGCAGACACCTCACCGATGCGCGTTGCATTCAGGCTGGCGCCGGTCTCCTCAGCCCTGCCGCTCCTCCCATCCGATCTCGTCTGTTTTCAGCCCTGATGCGCGGGGACACCCCGGTCGACTTACCCATCGCTCGGCGCCGCGGCATGCGGGCGTAGTCGAATGCTAGCGCACGACACCCTCCATCCGTGCACGATCGTCTACACCCACAACGCGCACGATCTCGCCTCTTGCACGGCTCCCATATGTACTTCCCGCCTGCCCATCGACGACGATGGGCAAACGCCCTGCGAAGCGCCTTCGCCGGTACATCAGGCGCCGTGTTCGATGTCGCGGGAAGCCCAGTGGATCCCTTGCAGCCAACGTCAACGTAAGTTTCCTTCCTTGGTTATGAATTCTTACTTACCTTGGCCATACCAGCGCGGCATCTCCTCGCCCCCCACCACCGACCACCCTCAACCTCAACGGCGATCGCGCCCTCCAGACCCCTCGACCCGACCGCGCATGGTACGATTCGCAAGGCCATAACGACCGACAACGACATTGACGCCGGAGCCCCAGCGCTGCCACACCCGCCGGTCGCCCTCGCCCTCGACCAAACTCATCGATCGCATGCGCTAGCCAGTTGCAACAGGGCCCATCAGCAAAAGGCCGGATGGCATGGACAGCATGGGACGTACGCGGCGGGCTCGCAGCGGCGCGAGGGCGCGTATACGGTACGTCCGAGCTCGTTGCGAGGATGTGCAGGGAATGGAAATGCTGACGGTGGGGCGGTTAGCGCTTGCACGGCAGGGCACGAGCTCGCGTCTTACCCCCGCGGACGCCTGCGCCCACCCATCCCCGCTCGTCTCGACACCTGCCGACGCGCACATGCCGACTCTCGTAGCCCCTTCCCATCCGTGTAGTTCGTTCTGGACGGCGGTGTGGCCTGCGGGCAGGCGGGCGGAGATCTCGTCAGTGGTGGCGGCGCCACGAATCCTTGGGACGTACCAGACCGCTCGCCGCGAGGGGTGGAAGGACGAGGCGCGGATGGACTGCGAAGGCGAAAGAACGTCAGCGGCGCGGACGGGCAGCGAGGCAGATGAGAGCGCGGATGCCTCCAGCGCCTCGCGGACGCCCCACCGATGCGCGGCGGCGCGCGCCGTCTCCTCCAGCCCGCCGCCTGGCTACGCCCATCCCTTCTCGTCAGCGTTCTTCGCACGTCGACACGCCGGCGACGTACCCGACGGAGGCGAGCGCATGCTCATGCGGCGCTGCCGTATGCGCCGTCGTCGATCGTGGGCTCCAGGCGAGGCGGGCATGTAATGCGAAGCGTCAGAGCCCATAACGAGCGACGAGAAGGCGCACGCTTACCTAGAAGTACGCGGGCTGTCGACGGCGGAGGCGAGGGGAGACGAAGAAGAGAGTGGAGGAGAGAGGAGGAGAGAGGAGGAGGTGGGGGATGAGGATAGACGGTAAATTAGGTAGCCCTTATATACATACATCTGCATCCCATGTACGTAGTAGATTGGAATAAATGGGTTTGGAACAGAAACGGATGCGAGTCAGGGTCCGATACCGGGGATTGTCAAGTTAAGCGAGATGCTCGAATTCGCGCCATCTCTCCGCATCCCCTTCTCCCGTTCGCCCTATCGACCTCGTAACCTCTACAGTATCATCCAGTACATACCAGTCATCCATTCCTGTTCATGTAGACTATCAGTTAATAAGATTCTATTGTTTTATTGCTGTATTTCAAGCCGTTTATACTGCAACAATGTTATATCTCGCCCAAATGCATTCTCAGCCCAATCTTCACCACACACTCTCAGCGCAAACATCTCACCAAAGGCGACCCTACCAAGTCTCTGTCTGCGCCTAGGCCATCCCCCCCTGACCGAAAAACCCAAGAAACGAGGAAACGGCGTTTCTAGCGCCTTCCGTGCAATCTACGTCCCCCCTGCACCGAATCCTCCACTTCAAGCGCAAAGATTTAGCCCGCTGGCTAGGCTGAAACGCTTGCTTAATACCTCCGTGCTTCTCTGACGGCACGTAACGTTACGTGCTAGTTAGCGGGCCCCGGTTGCGCTGCATTTCGAATGCGTTTGCGAGGCGGGGGTTCAGATACAAGGTGCCGTCGGGTGGCACGGAGTGCCTGCGGTCGCCGTTTGCTCGTCCACCTCTGTAAATCTGGGAATAGGTAGTGTGTAGTGCATTTTAACGTATACCAGAATAGTGTACAATATAATTAAGAACTGCACTGGAAACGCGCGACTCAGCGCGGCTACATTGCAAGGAGGGGAACACACTTCCGCCGCCCGCTTGGTACGCACTGCGCGCGCTGTTCTCGCTGCCACGTAGGCTATCCGTAAGCGTCAGGGTCCTAATAGCAGGTGAAAAGAAGCGGCTCGTTAGTGCATTGCGAAATGGCGTATTCGGTGAGGAGGCGGACATGGATTGGTATTTGCGTTACACGCTTCTTCTTCCGATGAAGTGCCGTAGTTTACTCATGGTACGATGTACATATCTCATTATATTGAAGGAAATGCTACTCTTATTCAGGCGCTTTGCGCTATTCTATTGAGTAGACTCGGGACAGCGTGAGGCAGCATTCGGTGATGCGAAGATTCCGCCGAAGATTACGCTCAGATATACCACAATCTGCAGCTGGTGTCATTAAGGCGTTCGATCTCTACTTCCAAACTTGCTATTTAATAAAACATTCTATCTACCTTGCTCTGTAGGTATAAATGACGCGGTAAATCGAATAACAGAGTATCGGCACTCAAATCAACCGCCATATGCTTGTAGATTGCACAAGATCTAATCATGTTCGCAATCTAAAATATCTCAGCATCCGTTTTCTTTCAATGAGGAGCAACATCATAGGTAGAAAAACGAATGACTGTATATTTTAATTTCGCGGTTACATTGCGGGGAGGTGAACATAATTCGTCCGCCCGCTGGTACGCACTGCGTGCGCTATTCTCGCTGCCACGTAGGCCAGCCGCACCCGCGGGCGTCAGGGTCCTAGAAGAACCCGCTCATTTGTGGCCTTTGAAATCGCGCATTCGGTGAGGGGGCGGACATGCCTGCTTGCAGATTAAAATCTGTGTTCCGTGCTTCGCATCAAGTGTATCGATTTATTATATTTAAGTAAATACCACCCTTATTAAGGCGCTTTATGTGATTCTATTAGTTAGGACTGGGAATGGCGTGATGAAGCATTCGGCGACGTAGAGATTAGATACGGATATGCCACGATCCTTTCCTTGTTTTCTATAGGCATTGGATGGCACTTTTTTCGAGTTCATTATGATGCGATAAGTCTAATAACAAAATATCGGCACTCGAATCAACTGCCATATGCAGATCACGCAGATCACACAATATCTATCGTATTCGCGATTTGATAGATCTCTGCATCAGTTTTCTTTCAACGAGGAGCGGCATCATAACATGTCTATAGAATACTGACTAACAGCTATATATTTCGATTCTTCGAGACGAGATGTATTGACAAAGCTTGCGGAGAGCATTTGGTGCCGAAATGCGGGCGGCGGGCGCTAAACAATAATGCAGCACGAAATAAGTAGATTCGAGAAACAAAAATATCTCAAACAAGAGTGCTGCAGGGACAAATCATGGTACGACCTTGGATTAACAGTCGTGTAAGCTTGAACTGAAGCAGTGGGACAATGCGGTGGAATCGGCGGATCAAAATATATGTACGCGTGTTCTTTGATACAGCCTCTAGCTCCCGAGACCGTAATTCTGCATCGCAAAACAGACGGACATGAATGGGTTGGAAAGTACGTCAACATATATTTGGTAACTGCTTGTACTCCGGTATATTCTTGCGAAGCTCGGACGCAATTCGGTGATGACCGCAACACTGCCAAATTCATAATTCTTGCATCTTTCCTCCAAGATTCTACTGTGCTTTGGAAGGAATAATTCCTATCTTTTGCAGCAATTAAATACAATGTATAGAATGTCCTACAATTTACAATAAAGGGGAAAAGCGGAAGTGCATATCTGCGAGATAATATTCCCGGCGCCCGGGTTGCGCCCGGGAGACAGGAATTCCAATCTACCCTGACTCCCTGAGTAATATTCAGGTCGGGCTTCCTTTGCACCTTGCTGGCAAGTCTGAAACTAAAATTTTAGCACCGTTCACACGTCTAGATGCTGCAAGGGTCGAGCGAGCAGAAGCGAAACGGAAATTTGGCAGCCGTGGGCAGCAAAAAAATATCAAAAGCGAGCAATTTCCCTGATGCTCCCAAACCCTCCTTTCCTCCCCCTACCGTCTTTATGACAGTATACCGTCCCATCGCTTTTGTTCCAATACCAGTCCCTCCTATGATATTCCTCTACTCTTTCATGGTATCTCGTCTACTCTTTCTATACACACAAACTATGGCCTGCACCTGCTGTTTAGGCGCCCGTCATCGCAGCCACGACAGATCACCACTCTTATTGTCACCCTCATCAACGTTCAACCACTCACACTGCGCAATTCCAATGCCGTTGGTCCATACTTGAACTTCTGGTGGACAGTGACTACAAGATGGTGATGGGATGTTCCGAAGGAATGTATGGTATCTTCTTTACCTGATATCGCTCTAATTCTATCTCTAGAAATTCTGACACCATATCTGGACTCCCCGCGGACTGCAGCCCGGCAATCGTACATTCCAAACACGTGTATCTTCACTTTCTGAGGCTCATCCCATCGCTTTTGTTTCAATATTAGGCACCCGTTGTTGCAGCCATGACCACTCTTCGACTGTCACCTCAATTGTCACCCTCATGAATATTCAACCACTCGCTCAGCTCAATAATCAATTCCAACACTGACTCGGACATAGTTGAGCTTCTGGTGGTCTACAAGATGGTGATGGGACGTTCCGAAGGGATATATGTTTTCTTCTTTATCTGATATTGACTGATTCTATCCCTAGAAATTCTGACACCATATTTGGGAATCCCGCGGACTGCAACTCAGTGATCAGACGTTCCGAACGCATGTATGTTCGCATTCCGAGTCTTCTTCATCTCACGCAACACTAATTCAATCTCAAGATAATCTAACACGATATTTGAACATCCCGCGGATGCCGATGCAATGTCAGGATAAGTATTCCTTGTCATGTTATCTAAGATCTTCCACTAATTCTGTCTTGCAAAATTCTGACAGTATATTTGGAGTTCCCGCGGACCGCCCTATCTTGCAGATTAGGTTTTGATGCCATGGTAAGTTTTTTCATCTCTTCGAATGATGTCTGGCTAACAAACTTTGACTTTTCTATGCTCGCAGAAGTCGAACATCGAAGAAGGACTGATATTTAGTCCGAGGTATGTCAGTTTACATATTAAGCGCCCATTGTTAATGGTTTGCGACCGCCCACATGTCCATGGACTATGGAGGTAAGTATTGCCTATTTCTTTAATTATTGTTTGCTGACAGTGCTATTGACTTGAAGACTAACTGGGAGCTCGAAGATTTGGTCTCGACGCTCAAAATCAAGACTTTGTGCATAGCCCATGTATTCACAATCTGCCTACTACTCTGTAATTCCTAAAATTCCAGCCTCTACAAGCTTTCGAATCAAGCATTGAACTTGCCGTGCAAACATCAGATGACCATTTTCGGACTTGGCGCCTATTAATGTGTGCCAAACTTTCCGCGCGAGCGTCAACTTGGTGCGCAAACCTGATTATCGACTATTAACTGATCAGTTATATTTTAGAGCTATTTGCTGCCATCACGAGCTTCAAATTTCCGTGCGAGGATGAATCCATAGTGCACAGAACAGGTTTATTCACTATCGCCTTCGTCTCCTCTTTCAAATTCCAAGGACCGCAATCTCTCGAACTTTCCGCGTCCACAAGCTTCAAACATTCTGCGCGAGGATCAACTTTGTGTGTAAACCCATTTACTGATTATCGACTCACCACTGACTTTGCAGTTCCGCCTCGTTCAAATTCCAGGAACCACGCGTCCATTTCGGACTTGCCACACATTCCGCGCAGGGATCTACTTCGTGCGTAAACCCATTTATTGATTATCTACTGACTACTACATTTTAGTTCTATCTACGTTAGCCTGCCCTTCGGGGTGGGCTAACCTTTGATCCTATGATCTCCCTACACGCAAAAAAAAGTCAGTTACTAACGTGTTTTCAGATTTTCACGCCGTATGGTAATTCCCGCCCAACGACCCTGCACCCCGACACGACCAAATGGGGAATAGGCGCACGACGAGGGCGGCCTTGCCTGAGCAAAAATGCCGTCACGCTCGACCGCCTCGTTGACGCGGCCTTGCTTCATCAGCCTAGCGAACCTGCTGGCATGCGATATGCTCGGGGGCTGTGGTCCTCCTCATCGAGGACCGGCCGGATGGAGAGACTGGGCCGCCCGCTGCTCCTTGTTGGCGACTTCGACTCCTTTCTTTTCCCCCGCCGCTGCGCCTCCTTCTCCCTGAGGTCAGTGCGGAGGACCAGGCCGCCAGGCACCTCCTCGTCCGACTCCTCCGCGTCCTCGCCCCCGCTGACCGACGCCAGCTCCGGCATCGCGGCGTAGATCGCCTGCTCCTTCTCCACCATCGCCTCGCGCAGGCGCTGCAGGACGAACCGCGTCTTCTCCAGGCTCTTCGTGCGCACGTACGCGGCCTGCGCGGTCTGCTCGACCACGCCGTACGCAGCCGCCATCCGCGCGAGCGTCTGCGTGATGTCCTCGACCGCGGCGACGACGAGCTCGAACTGCGGGTCCGCGGGCCCGATGCCGGCGAGCGACTTCCGGAGGGCGCGCGCGCTGCCGTCGCGGCGTGTGCGCTTTGAGCTGGAGGCGGAGGAGGAGGTGCGCGAGGTGGACCGGGAGAGGTTCGCGGAGAGGGAGAGGGAGGTGTTGGTGAGCCGGCGCTGGAGGCTTTGTTTGTGGAGGTCGATCCGCAGGGGTTGCTTGTCTTTGATCGCGAAGTCGGCGCGGGCTTTGCCTTTGTCCTTTTCTGCCTTGGCGGTGAACGGGTCGGTGTCGGAGAGTGCGCCCACTGGAAGAGCATGTGCTGAAGCGGTGCGAGGAATGGGTGGTGCTGGTTTCGTTTTCGAAGGTAATGTTGGCTCCGTTACTGCGGCTTTGACTACTGGGGCTTTCTGAGAAATGGTAGCCCTCGGAATTTCGACAGGCGTCACTTTCGTTGAAGGGTGTAGGTAAATAGGTTGCGGTGGCTGATAATCGATAGGCGCTGGTGATGGAAGCTTCGTCTTTGAAGACGACGCCACTGCGTTGACATGCACAGGTCGTCGAGGCGGGTGTACGTGCTCCGGCCAGTTGGGCGGCACCTGCCACATATCAACGGGCGCCACCGCGTCGACGTCCATACGATGAGGGGCCCCTTCGCCGAGTTCCTTCGAGCGAGCGGCCCCTGCATTCGTTTTCGCGCGCTTGGGCGGCCACTGAGGTGCATTGGCGTCGCCGACACTAGACCGACGCGGGCGCTTCAGTGCAGTGCGAAAGCCGGTGTCGTCTAGAACTGGAAGCTCTCCTGCCCGCGCTAGTCCGTGACGCGGACGTGGTGGCGGAGAAGGAGGTTCCGATGGGGTTCCGAACGGATCTTCATCTGCAGGTTGACGAGGTTTGGGCCTGCGCTTCTTTGGGGGAGGCGCTGCTGGAGGAGGCTGGAGGGGTTCAGCAGGAGGTAAGGGTCTGGATGGTGGAGATGGCGGTTCGTAGGTAGCGGCCTCGAACGCTCCTGGTACATGGGGTTCAGCTGCTATTGGACTCATTGGGAGTTTAGGATATATAGATTGGACGTTGATGTCCAACCTAGATAAAAATCGTGAGGGATATTGATATTGAATTGTGATAGGGACGTACTCTTCTTCATCAGCTTGCGAATCTGGAACGAGCTCTTCGACTTCTTCCTCTGCATCCTCTTCGACATAGGAACCGAACAGCTCCTGCATGAGGTCGTCCTCCAAGGGCTCAACGGCTGACTCGGTGTCTTCAACTGGAGCGCTGATGAGTTCTGCCGGCGCTTGGATATTCGATGTTTTCGAAGTCGATGGTGCGATATGTCCATTCGTGTCTTCTATTCGAGGTCGTTGGCGTGGTGCTTGTAGTTCTTCACCGAGATCCTTCGACGGTTTGCTTGGCTTCGGTGCTACGCGTCTCATATCGTCGAGGTCCTTCTCGCTGGGTCTCTTCGCCGCCGCTTCCACGGGCGGGATACGGCGTGAGCCGCCAGCATGCTGACCTTCATCTTCATCCACTGCCCTTTGTTTGCCTTTCTCCTTGCTCGGAGCGTGAAGAGTAGAAGAGTCGACGATTGGTCTTCGATCTACGGTGTCGTTTTCGCGCCTTGCCTTGGACGGTATGGCCTCCGGCTCGCCAGGCTGGCTCGGAAACTCTTTTTCAAGAGCCGCAGCGGCCTTCTGTCGCATGTATCTCTTGATTTTTTGATCGAATTCGACTTGGTTTTTCCTGTACCTTTCACGCCATGACTGCCACGAATGCGCTCTACCCCAACTCCACTTTTCAGGCTGACTAACGATGAGGTCGTATTCATACATGTAAGGAGGTAACTCACATTCTCGACCAGGGTCATGTAAAGCCTGTTTCCTTGCCTTCCTGCAATTTGCGGGTTGTATTTTGCGATGTACTTTATTAGATACTCGTCTTCCTCTTGAGTGAACATGCGGCGGCCACTGCGTCATAGTTATGTTAAGATTTTATGTGAATAGATTGGAATCTATAACTTACCTGACATAGGAGCCAAACTGCTCCTGCATAAGATCGTCCTCCGAGGACTCAACAGCTGACTCGCTGTCGACTGGAGCGCTGACGGGTCGGACTTTCGATGTTTTCGAGGTCGAGGGTGCGTGGTGTCCATTCGTGTCTTCTATTCGAGGTCGTTGGCGTGGAGCTTGCGGTTCTTCACCTAATGGTTTGCTTGGCTTCGGTGCTGCGCGTCTCATATCGTCGAGGTCTGTCTCGCTGCGTCTCTTCTTCGCCGCTTCCACGGGCGGGATACGGCGTGAGCCGCCAGCATCCTGTCCTTCATCTTCATCCGCTGCCCTTTGTTTGCCTTTCTCCTTGCTCGGAGCGTGACGAGTAGAAGAGTCGATGTCTGGTCTTCGATCTACGGCGTCGTTTTCGCGCGGGGTGGCCTCCGGCTTGCCAGACTGGCTCGGAAACTCTTTTTCACGAGCTGCAGCGGCCTTCTGGCGCATGTATCTCCTGATTTTTTGATCGAATTCGACTTGGTTTTTCTTGTACCTTTCGCGCCATGATTGCCATGGATGTGCTCTTGCCCACCTCCACTTTGCAGGCTGACTGGTGATGAGTTCGCATCCAAACATGTAAGGAAGTAGCTCACATTCTCGACCAGGGTCATGTAGAGTCTGTTTCCTTGTCGTCCTGCAATTTGCGGGTTGTATTTTGCGATGTACTTTATTAGACATTCATCTTCCTCCTGAGTGAACGCGCTGCGGCCACTGCATCATGGTTATATGTGAATAGTTTAGAACGTACAATGCAAACAAGCAACTTACCCCGCCATAAGACCTCTGTGGATGATCGCTCTCGAGGGTAAAGGAGGAAAATGAATATGATTCACTGGTCAAGGCGAAGCCTGGTCAACGCGTTTGTCACATCAGGTGAAGGTAAGTATCACATGACTGGAAATTCACGTCACGTCAAACCTTCGTTGCGCTGAACCTCCAACTTCATCTAGACCTCGCCCTTGAAATCATGGCGTCATACTTGTCCAGCAGGTTCTAACCGTGATAACTCACAGACGTCAAACTTCTGGGGACTTTAGCGTACCACCGTCGTCCTTGGAGTGCCCCGATGACGGTACCAAGACGGTACTTCCTCGGAGCCATCAAGAGGCGAGGATCAGATCGTCTACAACTCATGACTGGAAAACGACTCACAATCTCGGTGCTCATCCCGCCCAGTCCCTTCCCGCAAGCACCAAGCCGCCGACGGGTTCCCGCGCCGGACGGCGGAACACACACCCTCCTCCGTCCCGACCGCCCCACGATCCCGCCTCTCCGACTACAACCGTGCATACCCACAACGACGCCGACCTCGCCTGCCATCTTCGCCCCAAGGCCCGGCGCCGCAGCCTACTCATCGACGACGGCCGACGACGAGTCCCTCGGACCTGGCGTTCGTCTCTGAAGATTAATATGAGAATCCACCACCCACCGACCTTCAACTCGAACCGCGTTCTCGTCCTCCAGCCCTCTCCGCCTACAACTATGCGCAGGAATATCGCATCCGAAGAAGACGATGACGGTGCACCGCCGCTGCTACGCCGGCCGTTCGCCCTCGCCCTCGACGACGACGACGATTCCACGTGCTCGGGACGGAGCACGACATCTGAAGATCGCATATCATGGCAAAGTGAGGCATCAGCGCACTGGTACGTGAGAGCTCATTGCAACGCCATGCAGCACGCTGACCACCTTTTTGCAGCGCAGGTTGCGAACCCTATCTGTCCGCTTACCACGACGACTATGCCCCACACATTCCACATGACGAGCGAGGACGTACAAGTCAGCGCAGACGCCGCCGTGGCCTCGCAGACACCTCACCGTTGCGCGTTGCATTCAGGCTGGCGCCGGTCTCCTCAGCCCTGCCGCTCCTCCCATCCGATCTCGTCTGTTTTCAGCCCTGATGCGCGGGGACACCCCGGTCGACTTACCCATCGCTCGGCGCCGCGGCATGCGGGCGTAGTCGAATGCTAGCGCACGACACCCTCCATCCGTGCACGATCGTCTACACCCACAACGAGCACGTCTCGCCTCCCGCACGGCTCCCATGTGTACTTCCCGCCTGCCCATCGACGACGATGGGCAAACGCCCTGCGAAGCGCCTTCGCCGGTACATCAGGCGCCGTGTTCGATGTCGCGGGAAGCCCAGTGGATCCCTTGCAGCCAACGTCAACGTAAGTTTCCTTCCTTGGTTATGAATTCTTACTTACCTTGGCCATACTAGCGCGGCATCTCCTCGCCACCCTCAACCTCAACCTCAACGGCGATCGCGCCCTCCAAACACCTCGACCCGACCGCGCTGGTACGATCCGCAAGGCCATAACGACCGACAACGACATTGACGCCGGGGCCCCAGCGCTGCCACGCCCGCCGTGCGCCCTCGCCCTCGAGCAAACTCATCGATCGCATGCGCTAGCAAGTTGCAACAGAGCCCATCAGCAAAAGATCGGATGTTGTGGACAGCATGGGACGTACGCGGCGGGCTCGCAGCGGCGCGAGGGCGCGTATACGGTACGTCCGAGCTCGTTGCGAGGATGTGCAGGAAATGGAAATGCTGACGGTGGGGCGGTTAGCGCTTGCACGGCAGGGCACGAGCTCGCGTCTTACCCCCGCGGACGCCTGCGCCCACCCATTCCCGCTTGTATCGACACTTGCCGACGCGCACATGCCGACTCTCGTAGCCCCTTCCCATCCGTGTAGTTCGTTCTGGACGGCGGTGTGGCCTGCGGGCAGGCGGGCGGAGATCTCGTCAGTGGTGGTGGCGGTACGAATCCCTTGGACGTACCAGACCCGCTCGCCGCGAGGGGTGGAAGGACGAGGCGCGGATGGACTGCGAAGGCAAAAGAACGTCAGCGGCGCGGACGGGCAGCGAGGCAGACGAGAGCGCGGATGCCTCCAGCGCCTCGCGGACGCCTCACCAATGCGCGGCGGCGCGCGCCGTCCTCTCCAGCCCGCCGCCTGGCTACGCCCATCCCTTCTCGTCAGCGTTCGTTCGCACGTCGACACGCCGGACGACGTACCCGACGGAGGCGAGCGCATGCGCATGCGGCGCTGCCGTATGCGCCGTCGTCGATCGTGGGCCACAGGCGAGGCGGGCATGTAATGCGAAGCGTCAGAGGCCATAGCGAGAGACGAGAAGGCGCACGCTTACCTAGAAGTACGCGGGCTGTCGACGGCGGAGGCGAGGAGAGGCGAAGAAGAGAGAGGAGGAGAGAGGAGGAGGTGGGGGGATGAGGATAGACGGTAAATTAGGTAGCCCTTATATACATCTGCATCCCATGTACGTAGTAGATTGGAATAAATGGGTTTGGAACAGAAACGGATGCGAGTCAGGGTCCGATACCGGGGATTGTCAAGTTAAGCGAGATGCTCGAATTCGCGCCATCTCTCCGCATCCCCTTCTCCCGTTCGCCCTATCGACCTCGTAACCTCTACAGTATCGTCCAGTACATACCAGTTATCCATTCCTGTTCGTCTAGACTATCAATTAATAAGATTCTGTTGTTTTATTGCTGTATTTCAAGCCATTCTATAGTGCAACAATGGTATATCTCGCGCAAATGCATTCTCAGCGCAATCTTCACCACACACTCTCAGCGCAAAAATCTCACCAAAGGCGACCCTACCAAGTCTCTGTCAGAACCTAGGCCATATCCCCCTGACCGAAAAACCCAAGAAACGAGGAAACGGCGTTTCTAGCGCCTTCCGTGCAATCTACGTCCCCCTGCACCGAATCCTCCACTCCAAGCGCAAAGGATTTAGCCAGATGGCTAGGCTGAAACGTTTGCTTAATACCCCCGTGCTTCTCTGATGGCACGTAACGTTACGTGCTAGTTAGCGGGCCCCGGTTGCGCTGTATTTCGAATGCGTTTGCGAGGCGGGGAGACAGATCCAACGTGCCGTCGGGTGGCACGGAGTGCCTGCGGTCGCCGTTTGCTCGTCCGCCCCTGTAAATTTGGGATTAGGTAGTGTGTAGTAAATCCTAACGTATTCCAGAGCAATTGTAGAGTATAATTAAGAACTGCAATGAAAATGCGCGAATCATCGCGGTGACATTGCGGGGAGGGGAACACACTTCCTCCGCCCGCTTGGTACGCACTGCGCGCGCTGTTCGCGCTGCCACGTAGGCTATCCGTAAGCGTCAGGGTCCTAATAACAGGTGAAAAGAAGCGGCTCGTTAGTGCATTGCGAAATGGCGTATTCGGTGAGGAGGCGGACATGGATTGGTATTTGCGTTACACGCTTCTTCTTCCGATGGAGTGCCGTAGTTTACTCATGGTACGATGTACATATCTCATTATATTGAAGGAAATGCTACTCTTATTCAGGCGCGCTGTGCTATGCTATTGGGTAGGACTCGGGACAGCGTGAGGCAGCATTCGGTGATGCGAAGATTCCGCCGAAGATTACGCTCAGATATACCACAATCTGCAGCTGGTGTCATTAAGGCGTTCGATCTCTACTTCCAAACTTGCTATTCAATAACACATTCTATCTACCTTGCTCTGTAGGTATAAATGACGCGGTAAATCGAATAACAAAGTATCGGCACTCAAATCAACCGCCATATGCTTGTAGATTGCACAAGTGACAAGATCTAATCATGTTCGCAATCTAATATATCTCAGCATCCGTTTTCTTTCAATGAGGAGCAATATCATAGGTAGAAAAACGAATGACTGTATATTTTAATTTCGCGGTTACATTGCGGGGAGGTGAACATACTTCCTCCGCCCGCTGGTACGCACTGCGTGCGCTATTCTCGCTGCCACGTAGGCCAGCCGCACCCGCGGGCGTCAGGGTCCTAGAAGAACCCGCTCATTTGTGGCCTTTGAAATCGCGCATTCGGTGAGGGGGCGGAGATGCCTGCTTGCAGATTGGGATCTGTGTTCTGCGCTTCGCATGAAGTATAGATCTATCATATTCAAGTAGATACCACTCTTATTAAGGCGCTTTATGCGATTCTATTAGTTAGGACTGGGAACGGCGCGATGTAGCATTTGGCGACGTAGAGATTAGATACGGATATGCCACGATCCGTTCCTTGTTTTCTGTAGGCATTGTATGCCACTTCTTTTCGATTTCATTATGATGCGATAAGTCTAATAACAAAATATCGGCACTCGAACCAACTGCGATATGCAGATCACGCAGATCACACAATTTCTAATCATATTCGCGATTTGATAGATCTCTGCATCAGTTTTCTTTCAACGAGGAGCGGCATCATAACATGTCTATAGAATACTGACTAACAGCTATATATTTCGATTTTTTGAGACGAGAGGTATTGACAAAGCTTGCGGAGAGCCTTTGGCGCCGAAATGCGGGCAGTGGGCGCTAAACAATAATGCAGCATGAAATAAGTAGATTCGGGAAATAAAAATGCTGCAGGGACAAATCATGATACGACCTTGGATTAACAGTCGTGTAAGCTTGAACTGAAGCAGTGGGACAATGCGGTGGAATCGGCGGATCAAAATATACGTGTTCTTTGATACATCTAGCTCCCGAAACCGTAATTCTGCTTTGCAAAACAAACGGACATGAATGGGCTGGAAAGTATGTCAAACGTGTATTTGGTAACTGCTTCTACTCCGGTATATTTTTGCGAAGCTCGGACGCAATTCGGTGATGACCGCAACACTGCCAAATTCATAATTCTTGCATCTTTCCTCCAAGATTCTACTGTGCTTTGGAAGGAAAAATTCCTATCTTTTGCAGCAACTAAATACAATGTATAGAATGTCCTACAATTCAAGGAAAGGGGAAACGTGGAAGTGCATATCTGCGAGATAATATTCCCGGCGCCCGGGAGCGGGGGACAAGAATTCCAATCTACCCTGACTCCCTGAGTAATATTCAGGTCGGGCTTCCTTTGCACCTTGCTGGCAAGTCTGAAACTACAATTTTAGCATCGTTCACACGTCTAGATGCTGCAAGGGTCGAGCGAACAGAAACGACACGGAAATCTGGCAGCCGTGGGCAGCAAAAAAATATCAAAAGCGAGCAATTTCCTTGATGCTCCCAAACCCTCCTTTCCCCCCCCTGCCGTCTTTATGACAGTATACCATCCCATCCCTTTCGTTCCAATACCAGTTCCTCCTATGGTATCCCTCTACTCTTTTGTGGTATCTCTTCTACTCTTTCTACATGTGCAAACTATGGCCTGCACCCGCTATTTAGGCGCCCGTCGTTGCAGCCATGACAGATCACCACTCTTATCCTCACCCTCATCAATGTTCAACCACTCACACTGCGCGATTCCAATGCCATAGGTCCATACTTGAGCTTCTGGCGGACTACAAGATGGTGATGGGATGTTCCGAAGGAATGTATGGTATCTTCTTTACCTGATATTGCACTGATTCTATCTCTAGAAATTCTGACACCATATCTGGACTCCCCGCGGACTGCAGCGGTGATTGTACATTCCGAATACGTGTATGTTCACTTTCTGAGGCTCGTCCCATCACTTTTGTTCCAATCTTAGGGACCCGTTCTTGCAGCCATGATAGACCACCACTCTTCGGCCGCTGTCACCTCAATTGTCACCCTCATGAATACTCAACCACTCGCTCAGCTCAATAATCAATTCCAACACTGACTCGGACATAGTTGAGCTTCTGGTGGTCTACAAGATGGTGATGGGACGTTCCGAAGGGATATATGTTTTCTTCTTTCTCTATCCCTAGAAATTCTGACACCATATTTGGGATTCCCGCGGACTGCAACTCAGCAATTGGACATTCCGAACGCATGTATGTTTGCATTCCGAGTCTTCTTCATCTCACACAACACTACTTAATTCAATCTCAAGATAATCTGACATGATATTTGAACATCCCGCAGATGCCGACACAATGTCAGGACATTCCTTGTCATGTTATCTAAGATCTTCTACTAATTCTGTCTTGCAAAATTCTGACAGTATATTTGGAGTTCCCGCGGACTGCCCTATCTCGCGGATTAGGGTTTGATGCCATGGTAAGTTTTTTCATCTCGTCGAGCAATGTCCGGCTAACAAACTTTGACTCCTCTATGCTCGCAGAGTCGAACATCATAGAAGGACTGATATTTAGTCCGAGGTATGTCAGTTTACATATTAAGCGCCCATTGTTAATGGTTCGCGACCGCCCACATGTCCATGGACTATGGAGGTAAGTAATGCCTATTTCTCTGATTATTGTTTGCTGACTGTTCTTGTCAAATTTTAGAGTGCTATTGACTTGAAGACTAATTGGGAGCTCGAAGATTTGGTCTCGACAATGTCTCGAGGTAAATTATACACCATGCCATACACGCCAATTTGCTAAATTCAATTTTAGCTTCAATTTGTCATCGCCATGGACTTGCCATGGGTACGTCTCTGCTTGTCATTTATCCGCGTCTTTTTGAAATACCCTTCTGTGTAAACATGAATCCTCCATGTTGCTGCTTTCGGACCCATCCCACACTCAAAATCAAGATGTGCATAGCCCGTTTATCCACAATCTACTGACTACTCTGTAATCACTAGCGTCTTCAAACTTCCATTGTCTACAAGCTTTCAAATTGAGCATTGGGCAAGTTGGCGTGCAAATATCTTTTGGGCTTGGTGGCTATCAACACCGAACACGCTTCAAACTTTCCGCGCGAGAGTCAACCCATCAAGTAACTTGGTGCGCAAACACGTTTATTGACTATCAACTGACTAGTGACATTTCAGAGCTATTTATTGCCATTTCCCATATTCACGAGCTTCAAATTTCCGTGCGAGGATGAATCCATGGTGCGCAGAACAGGTTTATTCACTACCAACTTCTTCCCCTCTTTCAAATTCCAGGAACCACAATCTCTCAAACTTTCCGCATCCACAAGCTTGAAACATTCTGCGCGAGGATCAACTTTGTGTGTAAACCCATTTATTGATTATCGACTGACCACTGACTTTGCAGTTCCGCCTCATTCGAATTCCAGGAACCACGCGTCCATTTCGGACTTGCCACACATTCCGCGCAGGGATCTACTTCGTGCGTAAACCCATTTATTGATTATCTACTGACTACTACATTTTAGTTCTACCTATGTTAGCCTGCCCTTCGGGTGGGCTAACCTTTGATCCTATGATCTCCCTACACGCAAAAAAGGTCAGTTACTAACGTGTTTTCAGGTTTTCACGCCGTATGGTAATTCCCGCCCAACGACCCTGCACCCCGACACGACCAAATGGGGAATAGGCGCACGACGAGGGCGGCCTTGCCTGAGCAAAAATGCCGTCACGCTCGACCGCCTCGTTGACGCGGCCTTGCTTCATCAGCCTAGCGAACCTGCTGGCATGCGATATGCTCGGGGGCTGTGGTCCTCCTCATCGAGGACCGGCCGGATGGACAGACTGGGGCGCCCGCTGCTCCTTGTTGGCGACTTCGACTCCTTTCTTTTCTGCCGCCGCTGCGCCTCCTTCTCCCTGAGGTCAGTGCGGAGGACCAAACCGCCAGGCACCTCCTCGTCCGACTCCTCCGCGTCCTCGCCCCCGCTGACCGACGCCAGCTCCGGCATCGCGGCGTAGATCGCCTGCTCCTTCTCCACCATCGCCTCGCGCAGGCGCTGCAGGACGAACCGCGTCTTCTCCAGGCTCTTCGTGCGCACGTACGCGGCCTGCGCGGTCTGCTCGACCACGCCGTACGCCGCCGCCATCCGCGCGAGCGTCTGCGTGATGTCCTCGACCGCGGCGACGACGAGCTCGAACTGCGGGTCCGCGGGCCCGATGCCGGCGAGCGACTCCCGGAGGGCGCGCGCGCTGCCGTCGCGGCGTGTGCGCTTTGAGCTGGAGGCGGAGGAGGACGTGCGCGAGGTGGACCGGGAGAGGTTGGCGGAGAGGGAGAGGGAGGTGTTGGTGAGCCGGCGCTGGAGGCTTTGTTTGTGGAGGTCGATCCGCAAGGGTTGCTTGTCTTTGAGCGCGAAGTCGGCGCGGCCTTTGCCTTTGTCCTTTTCTGAGACGGTCTTGGCGGTGAAGGGGTCGGTGTCGGAGAGTGCACCCACTGGAAGAGCATGCGCCGAGGTGGTGCGAGGAATGAGTGGCGCTGGTTTCGTTTTCGAAGGTAATGTTGGCTCTGTTACTGCAGCTTTGACTACTGGGGCTTTCTGAGAAACGGTAGCCCTCGGAATTTCGACAGGCGTGACTTTCATTGAAGGGTGTAAGTAAATTGGTTGCGGCGGCTGATAATCCATAGCCGCTGGTGATGGAAGCTTCGTCTTTGAAGACGACGCCACTGCGTTGACATGCACAGGTCGTCGAGGCGGGTGTACGTGCTCCGGCCAGTTGGGCGGCACCTGCCGCATATCAACAGGCGCAACCGCGTCGACGTCCATACGATGAGCGGCCTCTTCGCCGAGCTCCTTCGAGCGAGCGGCCCCTCCATTCGTTTTCGCGCGCTTGGGCGGCCACTGGGGTGTATTCGCGTCGCCGACACTCGACCGACGCGGGCGCTTCAGCGCAGCACGAAAGCCGGTGTCGTCAAGAACTGGAAGCGCTCCTGCCCGCGCTAGTCCGTGACGCGGACGTGGTGGCGGAGAAGGAGGTTCCGATGGGGTTCCGAACGGATCTTCATCTGCAGGTTGACGGGGGTTGGGCTTGCGCTTCTTTGGGGGAGGCGCTGCTGGAGGAGGCTGGGGGGTTCAGCAGGAGGTACGGGTCTGGATGGTGGAGATGGCGATTCGTAGGTAGCGGCCTCGAACGCTCCTGGTACATGGGGCTCAGCTGCTATTGGACTCATTGGGAGTTTAGGATATATAGATTGGACGTTGGTGTCCAACCTAAATAAAATCATGAGAGAATATCGATATCGAATTGTTGATAGGGACGTACTCTTCTTCATCGGCTTGCGAGTCTGGAACGAGCTCTTCGACTTCTTCCTCTACATCCTCTTCGACATAAGAACCAAACAGCTCCTGCATAAGATCGTCCTCCAAAGGCTCAACAGCTGACTCGGTGTCTTCAACTGGAGCGGTGACAGGTTCTGCCGGCGCTTGGACATTCGATGTTTTCGAAGTCGATGGTGCGATATGTTCATTCGTGTCTTCTATTCGAGGTCGTTGGCGTGGTGCTTGTGGTTCTTCACCGAGATCCTTCGACGGTTTGCTTGGCTTCGGTGCTACGCGTCTCATATCGTCGAGGTCCTTCTCGCTGGGTCTCTTCGCCGCCGCTTCCACGGGCAGGATACGGCGTGAGCCGCCAGCCCCCTGTCCTACATCTTCATCCACTGCCCTTTGTTTGCCTTTCTCCTTGCTCGGAGCGTGAAGAGTAGAAGAGTCGACGATTGGTCTTCGATCTGCGGCGTCGTTTTCGCGCCTTGTCTTGGACGATGTGGCCTCCGCTTGGCTCGGAAACTCTTTCTCAAGAGCGGCGGCGGCCTTCTGCTCCATATATCTCTTGATTTTTGATCGAATTCGACTTGGTTTCTCCTGTACCTTTCACGCCATGATTGCCATGGATGTGCTCTAGCCCAACGCCACTTTGCAGGCTGACTGGCGGTGAGTTCGTATCTAAACATGCAAGGAGGTAGCTCACATTCTCGACCAGGGTCATGTAAAGTCTCTTTCCTTGTCTTCCTGCAATTTGCGGATTGTATTTTGCGATGTACTTTATTAGATATTCATCTTCCTCTTGAGTGAACATGCGGCGGCCACTGCGTCGTGGTTGTGTTAAGATTTTATGTGAATAAATTGGAATCTATAACTTACCTGACATAGGAGCCAAATTGCTCCTGATCGTCCTCCGAGGACTCAACAGCCGACTCGGTGTCTTCAGCTGGAGTCGCCGCTTCCACGGGCGGGATACGGCGTGAGCCGCCAGCATGCTGTCCTTCTTCTTCATCCACTGCCCTCTGTTTGCCTTTCTCCTTGCTCGGAGCGTGAACAGTAGAAGAGTCGACGATTGGTCTTCGATCTACGGCGTCGTTTTCGCGCCTTGCCTTGGACGGTATGGCCTCTGGCTTGCCAGGCTGAGCTGCAGCGGCCTTCTGGCGCATATATCTCCTGATTTTTTGATCGAATTCGACTTGGTTTTTCTTGTACCTTTCGCGCCATGATTGCCATGGATGTGCTCTAGCCCAACGCCACTTTGCAGGCTGACTGGCGATGAGTTCGCATCTAAACATGTATAAAAGTAGCTCACATTCTCGACCAGGGTCATATAAAGTCTGTTTCCTTGTCTTCCTGCGATTTGCGGATTGTATTTTGCGATGTACTTTATTAGACATTCATCTTCCTCCTGAGTGAACGCGCTGCGGCCACTGCGTCATGGTTATGTTAAGAACTTATGTTAATAATTAACGTATAACTTACCCCGCCATAAGATGTCGCTCTCGGAAGGTAAAGAAGGAAAATGAATATGATTCGGTCAAGACCAAGTCAAGAGACAAGGTGGCAAATGCCAAAGGCTAGAGCCAACGCGTTTGTCACGTCACGTGCAATTAGTATCAGATGACTAACAATCCACGTTACGACCCGTCACGACTCACGATTCCAACGTTCTCAACTCTTGACCTCGCCCTTGAAATCATGGCGTCATACTTGTCCAGCAGATTCTAACCGTGATAACCCACAGACGTCAAACTTCTGGGGACTTGAGCGTACCATCGTCGTCCTTGGAGTGCCCCGATGACGGTACCAAGACGGTACTTCCTCGGAGCCATCAAGAGGCGAGGATCAGATCGTCTACAACTCATGACTGGAAAACGACTCACAATCTCGGTGCTCATCCCGCCCAGTCCCTTCCCGCAAGCACCAAGCCCGCCGACGGGTTCCCGCGCCGGACGGCGGAACACACACCCTCCTCCGTCCCGACCGCCCACGATCCCGCCTCTCCGACTACAACCGTGCACACCCACGACGACGCCGACCTCGCCTGCCATGTTCGCCCCAAGGCCCGGAGCCGCCGCCTACTCATCGATGACGGCCGACGACGAGTCCCTCGGACCTGGCGTTCGTCTCTAAAGATTAATATGAGAATCCACCACCCACCGACCTTCAACTCGAACCGCGTTCTCGTCCTCCAGCCCTCTCCGCCTACAACTATGCGCAGGAATATCGCATCCGAAGAAGACGATGACGGTGCACCGCCGCTGCTACGCCGGCCGTTCGCCCTCGCCCTCGACGACGACGACGATTCCACGTGCTCGGGACGGAGCACGACATCTGAAGATCGCATATCATGGCAAAGTGAGGCATCAGCGCACTGGTACGTGAGAGCTCATTGCAACGCCATGCAGCACGCTGACCACCTTTTTGCAGCGCAGGTTGCGAACCCTATCTGTCCGCTTACCACGACGACTATGCCCCACACATTCCACATGACGAGCGAGGACGTACAAGTCAGCGCAGACGCCGCCGTGGCCTCGCAGACACCTCACCGTTGCGCGTTGCATTCAGGCTGGCGCCGGTCTCCTCAGCCCTGCCGTCGTCCTATGCAGCGGCTCCTCCCATCCGATCTCGTCTGTTTTCAGCCCTGATGCGCGGGGACACCCCGGTCGACTTACCCATCGCTCGGCGCCGCGGCATGCGGGCGTAGTCGAATGCTAGCGCACGACACCCTCCATCCGTGCACGATCGTCTACACCCACAACGCGCACGATCTCGCCTCTTGCACGGCTCCCATGTGTACTTCCCGCCTGCCCATCGACGACGATGGGCAAACGCCCTGCGAAGCGCCTTCGCCGGTACATCAGGCGCCGTGTTCGATGTCGCGGGAAGCCCAGTGGATCCCTTGCAGCCAACGTCAACGTAAGTTTCCTTCCTTGGTTATGAATTCTTACTTACCTTGGCCATACCAGCGCGGCATCTCCTCGCCACCCTCAACCTCAACCTCAACGGCGTTCGCGCCCTCCAAACCCCTCGACCCGACCGCGCGTGGTACGATTCGCAAGGCCATAACGACCGACAACGATATTGACGCCGGAGCCCCAGCGCTGCCACACCCGCCGGTCGCCCTCGCCCTCGAGCAAACTCATCGATCGCATGCGCTAGCAAGTTGCAACAGAGCCCATCAGCAAAAGATCGGATGTTGTGGACAGCATGGGACGTACGCGGCGGGCTCGCAGCGGCGCGAGGGCGCGTATACGGTACGTCCGAGCTCGTTGCGAGGATGTGCAGGAAATGGAAATGCTGACGGTGGGGCGGTTAGCGCTTGCACGGCAGGGCACGAGCTCGCGTCTTACCCCCGCGGACGCCTGCGCCCACCCATTCGCGCTTGTATCGACGCCTGCAGACTCATCGGCCGCCAACGCGGACCCGTCGACCCTCGTAGCCCCTTCCCATCTGTGTCTTTCGTTCTGGACGGCGGTGTGGCCTGCGGACAGGCGGGCGGAGATCTCGTCAGTGTGGTGGCGGCGTCGCGGAACCCTTGGACGTACCAGACCCGCTCGCCGCAAGGGGTGGAAGGACGAGGCGCGGATGGGCTGCGAAGGGGAAAGAACGTCAGCGGCGCGGACGGGCAGCGAGGCAGATGAGAGCGCGGATGCCTCCAGCGCCTCGCGGACACCTCGCCGATGCGCGGCGGGGCCGTCCTCTCCAGCACGCCGTCGCCCTGCGCAGCGGCTGCGCCCATCCGATCTCGTCTGCATTCGCACGTCGACACGCTGGACGACTTACCCGACGGAGGCGAGCGCATGCTCATGCGGCGCTGCCGTATGCGCCGTCGTCGATCGTGGGTTCCAGACGAGGCGGGCATGTAATGCGAAGCGTCAGAGACCATAACGAGCGACGAGAAGGCGCACGCTTACCTAGAAGTACGCGGGCTGTCGACGGCGGAGGCGAGGAGAGACGAAGAAGAGAGTGGAGGAGAGAGGAGGAGAGAGGAGGAGGTGGGGGGATGAGGATAGACGGTAAATTAGGTAGCCCTTATATACATCTGCATCCCATGTACGTAGTAGATTGGAATAAATGGGTTTGGAACAGAAACGGATGCGAGTCAGGGTCCGACACCGGGGATTGTCAAGTTAAGCGAGGTGTTCGAATTCGCGCCATCCCTCCGCGTCCCCTTCTCCCGTTTGCCCTATGACCTCGTAACCTCTACAGTATCATCCAGTACATACCAGTTATCCATTCCTGTTCATGTAGACTATCAGTTAATAAGATTATATTGTTTTGTTGCTGTAATCCAACCCGTTTATACTGCAACAATGTTATATCTCGCGCAAATGCATTCTCAGCGCAATCCTCACCACACATTCTGAGCGCCAACATCTCACCAAAGGCGACCCTACCAAGTTTTTGTCCGCGCCTAGGCCATCCCCCCCTGACCGAAAAACCCAAGAAAGGAGGAAACGGCGTTTCTAGCGCCTTCCATTCAATCTACGTCCCCCTGCACCGAATCCCCCACTTCAAGCGCAAAGATTTAGCCAGCTGGCTAGGCTGAAACGTTTGCTTAATACCCCCGTGCTTCTGTGATGGCACGTAACGTTACGTGCTAGTTAGCGGGCCCCGGTTGCGCTGTATTTCGAATGCGTTTGCGAGGCGGGGAGACAGATACAAGGTGCCGTCGGGTGGCACGGAGTGCCTGCGGTCGCCGTTTTCTCGTCCGCCCCTGTAAATTTGGGAATAGGTAGTGTGTAGTGCATTTCAACGTATACCAGAATAGTGTACAATATAATTAAGAACTGCACTGGAAACGCGCGACTCAGCGCGGCTACATTGCAAGGAGGGGAACACACTTCCTCCGCCCGTTTGGTACGCACTGCGCGCGCTGTTCTCGCTGCCACGTAGGCTATCCGTAAGCGTCAGGGTCCTAATAACAGGTGAAAAGAAGCGGCTTGTTAGTGCATTGCGACATGGCGTATTCGGTGAGGAGGCGGACATGGATTAGTATTTGCGTTACACGCTTCTTCTTCCGATGGAGTGCCGTAGTTAACTCATGGTACGATGTACAGATCTCATTATATTCAAGTAAACGCTACTCTTATTCAGGCGCTTTGCGCTATTCTATTGAGTAGGACTCGGGACAGCGTGAGGCAGCATTCGGTGATGCGAAGATTCCGCCGAAGATTACGCTCAGATATACCACAATCTGCAGCTGGTGTCATTAAGGCGTTCGATCTCTACTTCCAAACTTGCTATTTAATAAAACATTCTATCTACCTTGCTCTGTAGGTATAAATGACGCGGTAAATCGAATAACAGAGTATCGGCACTCAAATCAACCGCCGTATGCTTGTAGATTGCACAAGATCTAATCATTTTCGCAATCTAAAATATCTCAGCATCCGTTTTCTTTCAATGAGGAGCAATATCATAGGTAGAAAAACGAATGACTGTATATTTTAATCTCGCGGTTACATTGCGGGGAGGTGAACATACTTCGTCCGCCCGTTTGGTACGCACTGCGCACGCTATTTTCGCTGCCACGTAGGCCAGCCGTACCCGCGGGCATCAGGGTCCTAGAAGAACCCGCTCATTTGTGGCCTTTGAAATCGCGTATTCGGTGAGGAGGCGGAGATGCCTGCTTGCAGATTGGGATCTGTGTTCTGCGCTTCGCATGAAGTATAGATCTATCATATTCAAGTAGATACCACTCTTATTAAGGCGCTTTATGCGATTCTATTAGTTAGGACTGGGAACGGCATTGTTTGCCACTTCTTTTCGAGTTCATTATGATGCGATAAGTCTAATAACAAAATATCGGCACTCGAACCAACTGCGATATGCAGATCACGCAGATCACACAATATCTAATCATATTCGCGATTTGATAGATCTCTGCATTAGTTTTCTTTCAACGAGGAGCGGCATCATGGCATGTCTATAGAATACTAACTAACAGCTATATATTTCGATTCTTCGAGACGAGAGGTATTGACAAAGCTTGCGGAGAGCATTTGGCGCCGAAATGCGGGCGGCGGGCGCTAAACAATAATGCAGCACGAAATAAGTAGATTCAAGGAACAGAAATATCTCAAAGAAAGATGCTGCAGGGACAAATCATGGTACGATCTTGGACTCACACCCGTGTAACCTTGAACTGAAGCAGTGGGACAATGCGGTGGAATCGGCGGATCAAAATATACGTGTTCTTTGATACAGCTAGCTCCCGAAACCGTAATTCTGCATTGCAAAACAAACGGACATGAATGGGGTGGAAAGTACGTCAAACGTGTATTTGGTAACTGCTTCTACTCCGGTATATTTTTGCGAAGCTCGGACGCAATTCGGTGATGACCGCAACACTGCCAAAATCATAATTCTTGCATCTTTCCTCCAAGATTCTACTGCGCTTTGAAAGGAAAAATTCCTATCTTTTGCAGCAACTACATACAATGTATAGAATATTCTACAATCCAAGTAATGGGGAAAATCGGAAGTGCATATCTGCGAGATAATATTCCCGGCGCCCGGGAGCGGGAGACAGGAATTCCAATCTACCCTGACTCCCTGAGTAATATTCAGGTCAGGCTTCCTTTGCACCTTGCTGGCAAGTCTGGAACTAAAATTTTAGCACCGTTCACACGTCTAGATGCTGCAAGGGCCGAGCGAACCGAAACGACACGGACTTTTGGCAGCTGTGGGCAGCCAAAAAATATCAAAAGCGAGCAATTTCCCTGATGCTCCCAAACCCTCCTTTCCTCCCCCTACCGTCTTTATGACAGTATACCGTCCCATCGCTTTTGTTCCAATACCAGTCCCTCCTATGATATTCCTCTACTCTTTCATGGTATCTCGTCTACTCTTTCTATACACACAAACTATGGCCTGCACCTGCTGTTTAGGCGCCCGTCATCGCAGCCACGACAGATCACCACTCTTATTGTCACCCTCATCAACGTTCAACCACTCACACTGCGCAATTCCAATGCCGTTGGTCCATACTTGAACTTCTGGTGGACAGTGACTACAAGATGGTGATGGGATGTTCCGAAGGAATGTATGGTATCTTCTTTACCTGATATCGCTCTAATTCTATCTCTAGAAATTCTGACACCATATCTGGACTCCCCGCGGACTGCAGCCCGGCGATCGTACATTCCAAACACGCGTATCTTCACTTTCTGAGGATCATCCCATCGCTTTTGTTTCAATATTAGGCACCCGTTGTCGCAGCCATGACCACTCTTCGACTGTCACCTCAATTGTCACCCTCATGAATATTCAACCACTCGCTCAGCTCAATAATCAATTCCAACACTGACTCGGACATAGTTGAGCTTCTGGTGGTCTACAAGATGGTGATGGGACGTTCCGAAGGGATATATGTTTTCTTCTTTATCTGATATTGACTGATTCTATCCCTAGAAATTCTGACACCATATTTGGGAATCCCGCAGACTGCAACTCAGTGATCAGACGTTCCGAACGCATGTATGTTCGCATTCCGAGTCTTCTTCATCTCACGCAACACTAATTCAATCTCAAGATAATCTAACACGATATTTGAACATCCCGCGGATGCCGATGCAATGTCAGGATAAGTATTCCTTGTCATGTTATCTAAGATCTTCCACTAATTCTGTCTTGCAAAATTCTGACAGTATATTTGGAGTTCCCGCGGACCGCCCTATCTCGCAGATTAGGTTTTGATGCCATGGTAAGTTTTTTCATCTCTTCGAATGATGTCTGGCTAACAAACTTTGACTTTTCTATGCTCGCAGAAGTCGAACATCGAAGAAGGACTGATATTTAGTCCGAGGTATGTCAGTTTACATATTAAGCACCCATTGTTAATGGTTTGCGACCACCCACATGTCCATGGACTATGGAGGTAAGTATTGCCTATTTCTCTGATCATTGTTTGCTGACTGTGCTATTGACTTGAAGACTAATTGGGAGCTCGAAGGTTTGGTCTCGACAAGGTCTCAGGTAAATGATACATGCCACCAATTTGCTATTTACGCACTAAAGTCGTAACCATGGACAAGCACATTTGCATGGAGTACGTCTCTACCTTGTATTCACCCGCGTCTTCTTAAAATCCCAACAGCCGCAATCTCTCACATCGAGCATTGAACTTTCCGTGCAGATGTGAACCATTTATGTTGCTGCTTTTGGACCCATACCCGCGCTCAAAATCAAGACTTTGTGCATAGCCCATGTATTCACAATCTGCCTACTACTCTGTAATTCCTAAAATTCCAGCCTCTACAAGCTTTCGAATCAAGCATTGAACTTGCCGTGCAAACATCAGATGACCATTTTCGGACTTGGCGCCTATTAATGTGTGCCAAACTTTCCGCGCGAGCGTCAACCCATCAAGTAACTTGGTGCGCAAACCTGATTATCGACTATTAACTGATCAGTTATATTTTAGAGCTATTTATTGCCATCACGAGCCTCAAATTTCCGTGCGAGGATGAATCCATAGTGCGCAGAACAGGTTTATTCACTATTGACTTCGTCTCCTCTTTCAAATTCCAGGGACCGCAATCTCTCGAACTTTCCGCGTCCACAAGCTTCAAACATTCTGCGTGAGGATCAACTTTGTGTGTAAACCCATTTATTGATTATCGACTGACCACTGACTTTGCAGTTCTGCCTCGTTCGACTTCCAGGAACCACGCGTCCATTTCGGACTTGCCACACATTCCGCGCAGGGATTTACTTCGTGCGTAAACCAATTTATTGATTATCTACTGACTACTACATTTTAGTTCTATCTACGTTAGCCTGCCCTTCGGGGTGGGCTAACCTTTGATCCTATGATCTCCCTACACGCAAAAAAAAGTCAGTTACTAACGTGTTTTCAGATTTTCACGCCGTATGGTAATTCCCGCCCAACGACCCTGCACCCCGACACGACCAAATGGGGCATAGGCGCACGACGAGGGCGGCCTTGCCTGAGCAAAAATGCCGTCACGCTCGACCGCCTCGTTCACGCGGCCTTGCTTCATCAGCCTAGCGAACCTGCTGGCATGCGATATGCTCGGGGGCTGTGGTCCTCCTCATCGAGGACCGGCCGGATGGACAGACTGGGGCGCCCGCTGCTCCTTGTCGGCGACTTCGACTCCTTTCTTTTCTGCCGCCGCTGCGCCTCCTTCTCCCTGAGGTCAGTGCGGAGGACCAAACCGCCAGGCACCTCCTCGTCCGACTCCTCCGCGTCCTCGCCCCCGCTGACCGACGCCAGCTCCGGCATCGCGGCGTAGATCGCCTGCTCCTTCTCCACCATCGCCTCGCGCAGGCGCTGCAGGACGAACCGCGTCTTCTCCAGGCTCTTCGTGCGCACGTACGCGGCCTGCGCGGTCTGCTCGACCACGCCGTACGCCGCCGCCATCCGCGCGAGCGTCTGCGTGATGTCCTCGACCGCGGCGACGACGAGCTCGAACTGCGGGTCCGCGGGCCCGATGCCGGCGAGCGACTTCCGGAGGGCGCGCGCGCTGCCGTCGCGGCGTGTGCGCTTTGAGCTGGAGGCGGAGGACGAGGTGCGCGAGGTGGACCGGGAGAGGTTCGCGGAGAGGGAGAGGGAGGTGTTGGTGAGCCTGCGCTGGAGGCTTTGTTTGTGGAGGTCGATCCGCAGGGGTTGCTTGTCTTTGAGCGCGAAGTCGGCGCGGCCTTTGCCTTTGTCCTTTTCTGAGACGGCCTTGGCGGTGAAGGGGTCGGTGTCGGAGAGCGCGCCTGTTGGAAGAGCATACGCTGAAGCGGTGCGAGGAACGGGTGGTGCTGGTTTCGCAGTTGTCGAAGGTAATGTTGGCTCTGTTATTGCAGCTTTGACTACTGTGGCTTTCTGAGAAACGGTAGCCCTCGGAATTTCGACAGGCGTGACTTTCGTTGAAGGGTGTAAGTAAATAGGTTGCGGCGGCTGATAATCCATAGCCGCTGGTGATGGAAGCTTCGTCTTTGAAGAAGACGCCACTGCGTTGACATGCACAGACCGTCGAGGCGGGTGTACGTGCTCCGGCCAGTTGGGCGGCACCTGCCGCATATCAACAGGCGCAACCGCGTCGACGTCCATACGATGAGCGGCCTCTTCGCCGAGCTCCTTCGAGCGAGCGGCCCCTCCATTCGTTTTCGCGCGCTTGGGCGGCCACTGGGGTGTATTCGCGTCGCCGACACTCGACCGACGCGGGCGCTTCAGCGCAGCACGAAAGCCGGTGTCGTCAAGAACTGGAAGCGCTCCTGCCCGCGCTAGTCCGTGACGCGGACGTGGTGGCGGAGAAGGAGGTTCCGATGGGGTTCCGAACGGATCTTCATCTGCAGGTTGACGGGGGTTGGGCTTGCGCTTCTTTGGGGGAGGCGCTGCTGGAGGAGGCTGGGGGGGTTCAGCAGGAGGTACGGGTCTGGATGGTGGAGATGGCGATTCGTAGGTAGCGGCCTCGAACGCTCCTGGTACATGGGGCTCAGCTGCTATTGGACTCATTGGGAGTTTAGGATATATAGATTGGACGTTGGTGTCCAACCTAAATAAAATCATGAGAGAATATCGATATCGAATTGTTGATAGGGACGTACTCTTCTTCATCGGCTTGCGAGTCTGGAACGAGCTCTTCGACTTCTTCCTCTACATCCTCTTCGACATAAGAACCAAACAGCTCCTGCATAAGATCGTCCTCCAAAGGCTCAACAGCTGACTCGGTGTCTTCAACTGGAGCGGTGACAGGTTCTGCCGGCGCTTGGACATTCGATGTTTTCGAAGTCGATGGTGCGACATGTCCATTCGTGTCTTCTATTCGAGGTCGTTTGCGCGGAGCTTGCGGTTCTTCACCGAGATCCTTCGACGGTTTGCTTGGCTTCGGTGCTACGCGTCTCATATCGTCGAGGTCCTTCTCGCTGGGTCTCTTCGCCGCCGCTTCCACGGGCAGGATACGGCGTGAGCCGCCAGCCCCCTGTCCTACATCTTCATCCACTACCCTTTGTTTGCCTTTCTCCTTGCTCGGAGCGTGAAGAGTAGAAGAGTCGACGATTGGTCTTCGATCTGCGGCGTCGTTTTCGCGCCTTGTCTTGGACGATGTGGCCTCCGCTTGGCTCGGAAACTCTTTCTCAAGAGCGGCGGCGGCCTTCTGCTCCATATATCTCTTGATTTTTTGATCGAATTCGACTTGGTTTCTCCTGTACCTTTCACGCCATGATTGCCATGGATGTGCTCTAGCCCAACGCCACTTTGCAGGCTGACTGGCGGTGAGTTCGTATCTAAACATGCAAGGAGGTAGCTCACATTCTCGACCAGGGTCATGTAAAGTCTTTTTCCTTGTCTTCCTGCAATTTGCGGATTGTATTTTGCGATGTACTTTATTAGATACTCGTCTTCCTCTTGAGTGAACATGCGGCGGCCACTGCGTCGTGGTTGTGTTAAGATTTTATGTTGAAAAATTGGGATGTATGACTTACCTGACATAGGAGCCAAATTGCTCCTGATCGTCCTCCGAGGACTCAACAGCCGACTCGGTGTCTTCTGCTGGAGTCGCCGCTTCCACGGGCGGGATACGGCGTGAGCCGCCAGCATGCTGTCCTTCTTCTTCATCCACTGCCCTCTGTTTGCCTTTCTCCTTGCTCGGAGCGTGAAGAGTAGAAGAGTCGACGATTGGTCTTCGGTCTACGGCGTCGTTTTCGCGCCTTGCCTTGGACGGTATGGCCTCCGGCTTGCCAGGCTGGCTCGGAAAATCTTTCTCGAGAGCTGCAGCGGCCTTCTGGCGCATGTATCTCCTGATTTTTTGATCGAATTCAACTTGGTTTTTCTTGTACCTTTCGCGCCATGATTGCCATGGATGCGCTCTAGCCCACTTCCACTTTGCAGGCTGACGACTGGCTATGAGTTCGAATCCAAACATGTAAGTAAGTACTCACATTCTCGACCAAGGTCATATAAAGTCTGTTTCCTTGTCTTCCTGCAATTTGTGGATTGTATTTTGCGATGTACTTTATTAGACATTCATCTTCCTCCTGAGTGAACGCGCTGCGGCCACTGCGTCATGGTTAGTCAAGATCTTAGGTTGATAATAAAGAACGTATAACTTACCCCGCCATAAGATCTCTGTGGATGATCGCTCTCGAGGGTAAAGGAGGAAAGTGAATATGATTCACTGGTCAAGGCGAAGCCTGGTCAACGCGTTTGTCACATTAGTGCAAATATCACATGACTGGCATCAACGTCACGACTCACGATCTCAAACCTTCGTTGCGCTGAACCTCCAACTTCATCTAGACCTCGCCCTTGAAATCATGGCGTCATACTTGTCCAGCAGATTCTAACCGTGATAACCCACAGACGTCAAACTTCTGGGGACTTGAGCATACCACCGTCGTCCTTGGAGTGCCCCGATGACGGTACCAAGACGGTACTTCCTCGGAGCCATCAAGAGGCGAGGATCAGATCGTCTACAACTCATGACTGGAAAACGACTCACCATCTCGGTGCTCATCCCGCCCAGTCCCTTCCCGCAAGCACCAAGCCCGCCGACGGGTTCCCGCCCCGGACGGCGGAACACACACCCTCCTCCGTCCCGACCGCCCACGATCCCGCCTCTCCAACTACAACCGTGCACACCCACGACGACGCCGACCTCGCCTGCCATCTTCGCCCCAAGGCCCGGAGCCGCCGCCTAGTCATCGACGACGACCGACGACGACGAGTCCCTCGGACCCGGCGTTCGTCTCAGGAGATCAATATGAGAATCCACCACTCACCGACCTCCAACTCGAACGACGTTCTCGTCCTTCAACCCCTCCGCCTACAACGATCCGCAGGAACATCGCAGCCGAAGACGACGGCGACGACGGAGCCTCGCTGCTACATTCGCCGTCCGCCCTCGACGATGACGACGATTCCATGCGCTCGGGACGGAGCACGACATATCATGGCAAAGTGAGGCATCAGCGCGCTGGTACGTGAGAGCTCATTGCAACGCCATGCAGCATACACTGACGCCCTTTTTGCAGCGCAGGCCGCGAACCCTATCTGTCCGCTTACCACGACGACTATGCCCTGCGCATTCCACACAACGAGCGAGGATGCACAAGTCAGCGCAGACGCCGCCGTGGCCTCGCAGACACCTCACCGATGCGCGTTGCGTCCAGGCTGGCGCCGGTCTCCTCAGCCCCGCCCATCCGATCTCGTCTGCTTTCAAATTTCAGCCCTGACGCCGGTCGACTTACCCGTCATTCGGCGCCGCGGAGGCGGGCGTAGTTGAATGCTAGCGCACGACAAATCCGTGCACGATCGTTTACACCCACAACGAGCACAATCTCCCCTCCCGCACGGCTCCCATGTGCACTTCCCGCCTGGTCATCGACGACGACGGGCGAATGCCCTGCGAGGCGCCTTGGCCGACGACGGCAAGTGAACCAGGCGCCGTGTTCGATGTCGCGGGAAGCCCAGTGGATTGCTGCCAGCCAACATCAACGTAGGTTCCCTCCCTTTGTTATGCATTCTTACTTACCTTGGCCATACCAGCGCGGCATCTCCTCGCCACCCTCAACCTCAACCTCAACGGCGATCGCGCCCTCCAAACCCCTCAACCCGACCGCGCGTTGGTACGATTCGCAACGACAACGATATTGACGCCGGAGCCCCAGCGCTGCCACGCCCGCCGGTCGCCCTCGCCTCGACCAAACTCATCGATCGCATGCGCTAGCAAGTTGCAACAGAGCCCATCAGCAAAAGATCGGATGGCATGGACAGCATGGGACGTACGCGCCGGGCTCGCAGCGGCGCGAGGGCGCGTATACGGTACGTCCGTCCGAGCTCGTTGCGAGGATGTGCAGGAAACGCTGACGGTGGGGCGGTTAGCGCTTGCACGGCAGGGCACGAGCTCGCGTCTTACCTCTGCGGACGCCTGCGCCCACCCATTCCCGCTTGTATCGACGCCGGCAGACTCATCGGCCGCCGACGCGGACCCGTCGACCCTCGTAGCCCCTTCCCATCCGTGTAGTTCGTTCTGGACGGCGGCGTGGCCTGCGGGCAGGCGGGCGGAGATCTCGTCAGTGTGGTGGCGGCGTCACGAATCCCTTGGACGTACCCGTACCAGACCCACTCGCCGCGAGGGGTGGAAGGACGAGGCGCGGATGGGCTGCGAAGGGGAAAGAACGTCAGCGGCGCGGACGGGCAGCGAAGCAGATGAGAGCGCGGATGCCTCCAGCGCCTCGCGGACACCTCACTGATCCCCGGCGGCGGCGTCCTCTCCAGCCCGCCGTCGCACTGCGCAGCGGCTGCGCCCATCCGATCTCGTCTGCATTCGCACGTCGACACGCCGGACGACGTACCCGACGGAGGCGAGCGCATGCTCATGCGGCGCTGCCGTATGCGCCGTCGTCGATCGTGGGTTCCAGACGAGGCGGGCATGTAATGCGAAGCGTCAGAGCCCATAACGAGCGACGAGAAGGCGCACGCTTACCTGGAAGTACGCGGGCTGTCGACGGCGGAGACGAGGAGAGACGAAGAAGAGAGTGGAGGAGAGATGAGGAGAGATGAGGAGGTTGGGGAATGAGGATAGACGGTAAAGTAGGTAGCCCTTATATACATACATCTGCACCCCATGTACGTAGTAGATTGGAATAAATGGGTTTGGAACAGAAACGGATGCGAGTCAGGGTCCGACACCGGGGATTGTCAAGTTAAGCGAGATGTTCGAATTCGCGCCATCCCTCCGCGTCCTCTTCTCCCGTTCGCCCTATGAGCTCGTAACCTCTACAGTATCATCTAGTATATACCAGCTATCCATTCCTGTTCATGTAGACTATCAATCAATAAAATTCTATCGTTTTGTTGCTGTATTTCAAGCCGTTTACACTGCAACAATATTATACCTCGCGCAAATGCATCCTCAGCCCAATCTTCACCACACACTCTCAGTGCAGAATTCTCACCAGAGACGACCCTACCAACGCTCTGTCCGCGCCTAGGCCATCCCCCCCTGACCGAAAAACCCAAGGAACGAGGAAACGGCGTTTCTAGCGCCTTCCGTTCAATCTACGTCCCCCTGCACCGAATCCTCCACTCCAAGCGCAAAGATTTAGCCTGCTGGCTAGGCTGAAACGTTTGCTTAATACCCCCGTGCTTCTGTGATGGCACGTAACGTTACGTGCTAGTTAGCGGGCCCCGGTTGCGCTGCATTTCGAATGCGTTTGCGAGGCGGGGGTTCAGATACAAGGTGCCGTCGGGTGGCACGGAGTGCCTGCGGTCGCTGTTTTCTCGTCCGCGTCTGTAAATTTGGAAATAGGTAGTATGTAGTGCATTTTAACGTATACCAGAATAGTGTACAATATAATTAAGAACTGCACTGGAAACGCGCGACTCAGCGCGGCTACATTGCAAGGAGGGGAACACACTTCCTCCGCCCGTTTGGTACGCACTGCGCGCGCTGTTCTCGCTGCCACGTAGGCTCTCCGTAAGCGTCAGGGTCCTAATAACAGGTGAAAAGAAGCGGCTCGTTAGTGCATTGCGAAATGGCGTATTCGGTGAGGAGGCGGACATGGATTGGTATTTGCGTTACACGCTGCTTCTTCCGATGGAGTGCCGTAGTTAACTCATGGTACGATGTACAGATCTCATTATATTCAAGTAAATATTACTCTCATTCAGGCGCTTTGTGCTATTCTATTGAGTAGGACTCGGGACAGCGTGAGGCAGCATTCGGTGATGCGAAGATTCCGCCGAAGATTACGCTCAGATATACCACAATCTGCAGCTGGTGTCATTAAGGCGTTCGATCTCTACTTCCAAACTTGCTATTCAATAACACATTCTATCTACCTTGGTCTGTAGGTATAAATGACGCGGTAAATCTAATAACAGAGTATTGGCACTCAAATCAACCGCCATATGCTTGTAGATTGCACAAGATCTAATCATGTTCGCAATCTCATATATCTCAGCATCCGTTTTCTTTCAATGAGGAGCAATATCATAGGTAGAAAAACGAATGACTGTATAGTTTAATTTCGCGGTTACATTGCGGGGAGGTGAACATAATTCGTCCGCCCGCTTGGTACGCACTGTGTGCGCTATTCTCGCTGCCACGTAGGCTAGCCGCACCCACGGGCGTCAGGGTCCTACTTAGAAGACCCCGCTCATTTGTGGCCTTTGAAATCGCGTATTGGGTGAGGAGGCGGACATGGCTGCTTGCAGATTAGGATCTGTGTTCTGCGCTTCGCATGAAGTATAGATCTATCATATTCAAGTAGATACCACTCTTATTAAGGCGCTTTATGCGATTCTATTAGTTAGGACTGGGAACGGCGCGATGTAGCATTTGGCGACGTAGAGATTAGATACGGATATGCCACGATCCGTTCCTTGTTTTCTGTAGGCATTGTATGCCACTTATTTTCGAGTTCATCATGATGCGCTAAGTCTAAAAACAAAATATTGGCACTCGAACCAACTGCCATACATATGCAGATCACGCAGATCAGACAAGATCTAATTATATTCGCGATTTGATATATCTCTGCATCAGTTTTCTTTCAACGAGGAGCGGCATCATGGCATGTCTGTAGAGTACTAACTAACAACTATATATTTCGATTTTTGAGACGAGGGGTATTGACAAAGTTTGCGGAGAGCCTTTGGCGCCGAAATGCGGGCAGTGGGCGCTAAACAATAATGCAGCACGAAATAAGTAGATTCGAGAAACAAAAATATCTCAAACAAGAGTGCTGCAGGGACAAATCATGGTACGACCTTGGATTAACAGTCGTGTAAGCTTGAACTGAAGCAGTGGGACAATGCGGTGGAATCGGCGGATCAAAATATATCTACGCGTGTTCTTTGATACAGCCTCTAGCTCCCGAGACCGTAATTCTGCATCGCAAAACAGACGGACATGAATGGGTTGGAAAGTACGTCAACATATATTTGGTAACTGCTTGTACTCCGGTATTCTTGCGAAGCTCGGACGCAATTCGGTGATGACCGCAACACTGCCAAAATCATAATTCTTGCATCTTTCCTCCAAGATTCTACTGTGCTTTGGAAGGAAAAATTCCTATCTTTTGCAGCAATTAAATACAATGTATAGAATGTCCTACAATTTACAATAAAGGGGAAAAGCGGAAGTGCATATCTGCGAGATAATATTCCCGGCGCCCGGGTTGCGCCCGGGAGACAGGAATTCCAATCTACCCTGACTCCCTGAGTAATATTCAGGTCGGGCTTCCTTTGCACCTTGCTGGCAAGTCTTAAACTAAAATTTTAGCACCGTTCACACGTCTAGATGCTGCAAGGGTCGAGCGAGCAGAAGCGAAACGGAAATTTGGCAGCCGTGGGCAGCAAAAAAATTTCAAAAGCGAGCAATTTCCCTGATTCTCCCAAACCCTCCTTTCCTCCCCCTACCGTCTTTATGATGGTATACCGTCCCATCCTTTTCGTTACAATACCAGTCCCTCCTATGGTATCCCTCTACTCTTTCGTGGTATCTCTTCTACTCTTTCTACATGTGCAAACTATGGCCTGCGAGGCTGCGCCCGCTATTTAGGCGCCCGTCGTCGCAGCCACGACAGATCACCACTCTTACTGTCACCCTCATCAACGTTCAACCACTCACAGTGCACAATTCCAATGCCATAGGTCCATACTTGAGCTTCTGGTGGACTACAAGATGGTGATGGGATGTTCCGAAGGAATGTATGGTATCTTCTTTACCTGATATCGCTCTAATTCTATCTCTAGAAATTCTGACACCATATCTGGACTCCCCGCGGACTGCAGCCCTGTGATCATATATTCCGAACAAGTGTATCTTCACTTTCTGAGGCTCATCCCATTGCTTTTGTTCCAATATTAGGCACCCGTTCTCGTAGCCATGACAGACCACCTCTCTTCGGCTGCCACCTCAATCATCACCCTCAACACTCACTCAGCTCAATAATCAATTCCAACACTGACTCGGACATAGTTGAGCTTGTGGTGGTCTAAAAGATGGTGATGGGACGTTCCGAAGGGATATACGTTTTCTTCTTTATCTGATATTGACTGATTCTATCTCTAGAAATTCTGACACCATATTTGGGAATCCCGCGGACTGCAACTCAGTGATCAGACGTTCCGAACGCATGTATGTTCGCATTCCAAGTCTTCTTCATCTCACGCAACACTAATTCAACCTCAAGATAATCTGACACGATATTTGAACATCCCGCGGATGCCGATGCAATGTCAGGATATTCCTTGTCATGTTATTCAAGCTCTTCCACTAAATCCGTCTTGCAAAATTCTGACAGTATATTTGGAGTTCCCGCGGACCGCCCTATCTGGCGAATTAGGTTTTGATGCCATGGTAAGTTTTTTCATCTCCTCGAATGATGTCCAGCTAACAAAATTTGACTTTTCTATGCTCGCAGAAGTCGAACATCGAAGAAGGACTGATATTTAGTCCGAGGTATGTCAGTTTACATATTAAGCGCCCATTGTCAATGGTTTGCGACCACCCACATGTCCATGGACTATGGAGGTAAGTATTGCCTATTTCTTTGATTATTGTTTCCTGACAGTGCTATTGACTTGAAGACTAACTGGGAGCTCAAAGATTTGGTCTCGACAACGACTCAGGTAAATGATACATGCCGCTGATTTGCTATTTACACACTAAAGTTGTAACCATGGACAAGCACATTTGCATGGAGTACGTCTCTGCCTCGTATTTACCCGCGTCTTTTTGAAAATCCCGACAGCTGCAATCTCTCACATCGAGCATTGAACTTTCCGTGCAGATGTGAATCATTTATGTTGCTGCTTTTGGACCCATACCCGCACTCAAAATCAAGACTTTATGCATAGCCCATGTATTCACAATCTGCCTACTACTCTGTAATTCCTAACCTCTTCAAAATTCCAGCCTCTACAAGCTTTCGAATCAAGCATTGAACTTGCCGCGCAAATATCAGATGTCCATTTTCGGACTTGGCGCCTATTAACGTGTGCCAAACTTTCCGCGCGAGAGTCACCCTGTCAAGTAACTTGGTGCGCAAACCTGATCATTGACTATTAACTGATCAGTTATATTTTAGAGCTATTCATTGCCATCACGAGCCTCAAATTTCCGTGCGAGGATGAATCCATAGTGCACAGAACAGGTTTATTCACTATCAACTTCTTCCCCTCTTTCAAATTTCAGGAACCGCAATCTCTCGAACTTGCCGCATCCACAAGCTCGAAACATTCCGCGTGAGGATCAACTTCGTGTGTAAACCCATTCATTGATTATCTACTGACCACTTACTTCGCAGTTCCGCCTTGTTCGAATTCCAGGAACCGCGCATCCATGTCGGACTTGCCGTACATTCCGCGCAGGGATCTACTTCGTGCGTAAACCAATTTATTGATTATCTACTGACTACTACATTTTAGGCCTATCTACGTTAGCCTGCCCTTCGGGGTGGGCTAACCTTTGATCCTATGATCTCCCTACACGCAAAAAAAGGGTTAGTCCGTGACGCGGACGTGGTGGCGGAGAAGGAGGTTCCGATGGGGTTCCGAATGGATCTTCATCTGCAGGTTGACGGGGTTTGGGCTTGCGCTTCTTTGAGGGAGGCGCTGCTGGAGGAGGCTGGGGGGGTTCAGCAGGAGTTAAGGGTCTGGATGGTGGAGATGGCGGTTCGTAGGTAGCGGCCTCGAACGCTCCTGGTACATGGGGCTCGGCTTTAGGATATATGGATTGAACGTTGGTGTCCAACCTAAATAAATCATGAGAGAATATCGAGATCGAATTGTTGAAAGGGACGCACTCTTCTTCATCGGCTTGTGAGTCTGGAACGAGCTCTTCGACTTCTTCCTCTGCATCCTCTTCGACATAGGAACCAAACAGCTCCTGCATAAGATCGTCCTCCAAGGGCTCAACGGCTGACTCGGTGTCTTCAACTGGAGCGCGGATGGGTTCTGCCGGCGCTTGGACATTCGATGTTTTCGAAGTCGATGGTGCGATATGTTCATTCGTGTCTTCTATTCGAGGTCGTCGGCGTGGAGCTTGCGGTTCTTCACCTAATGGTTTGCTTGGCTTCGGTGCTACGCGTCTCATATCGTCGAGGTCCTTCTCGCTGGGTCTCTTCGCCGCCGCTTCCACGGGCGGGATACGGCGTGAGCCGCCAGCATGCTGACCTTCATCTTCATCCACTGCCCTTTGTTTGCCTTTCTCCTTGCTCGGAGCGTGAAGAGTAGAAGAGTCGACGATTGGTCTTCGATCTACGGTGTCGTTTTCGCGCCTTGCCTTGGACGGTATGGCCTCCGGCTCGCCAGGCTGGCTCGGAAACTCTTTTTCAAGAGCCGCAGCGGCCTTCTGTCGCATGTATCTCTTGATTTTTTGATCGAATTCGACTTGGTTTTTCCTGTACCTTTCACGCCATGACTGCCACGAATGCGCTCTACCCCAACTCCACTTTTCAGGCTGACTAACGATGAGGTCGTATTCATACATGTAAGGAGGTAACTCACATTCTCGACCAGGGTCATGTAAAGTCTGTTTCCTTGCCTTCCTGCAATTTGCGGGTTGTATTTTGCGATGTACTTTATTAGATACTCGTCTTCCTCTTGAGTGAACATGCGGCGGCCACTGCGTCATAATTATGTTAAGATTTTATGTGAATAGATTGGAATCTATAACTTACTTGACATAGGAGCCAAACTGCTCCTGCATAAGATCGTCCTCCGAGGACTCAACATCTGACTCGATGTCTTCAACTGCAGCGCTGACGGGTCGGACTTTCGATGTTTTCGAGGTCGATGGTGCGTGGTGTCCATTCGTGGCTTCTATTCGAGGTCGTTGGCGTGGAGCTTGCGGTTCTTCACCGAATGGTCTGCTTGGCTTCGGTGCTACGCGTGTCATATCATCGAGGTCCGTCTCGCTGCGTCTCTTCTTCGCCGCATCCACGGGCGGGATACGGCGTGAACCGCCGGCATCCTGTCCTTCATCTTCATCCACTGCCCTTTGTTTGCCTTTCTCCTTGCTCGAAGCGTGACGAGGAGAAGAGTCTACGATTGGTCTTCGATCTACGGCGTCGTTTTCGCGCGGGGTGGCCGCCGGCTTGCCAGGCTGGCTCGGAAACTCTTTTTCACGAGCTGCAGCGGCCTTCTGGCGCATGTATCTCCTGATTTTTTGATCGAATTCGACTTGGTTTTTCTTGTACCTTTCGCGCCATGATTGCCATGGATGTGCTCTAGCCCAACGCCACTTTGCAGGCTAGCTAGCGATGAGGTCGCATCCAAACATGTAAGAAGGTAGCTCACATTCTCGACCAGGGTCATGTAGAGTCTGTTCCCTTGTCTTCCTGCAATTTGCGGGTTGTATTTTGCGATGTACTTTATTAGACATTCATCTTCCTCCTGAGTGAACGCACTGCGGCCCCTGCGTCATGGTTATGTTAAGAACTTATGTTATTGAAACGTATAACTTACCCCGCCATAAGATGTCGCTCTCGGAAGAAAAGAAAACGTAATGAATACGATTCGGTCAAGACCAAGTCAAGACTTAGAGACAAGGTGGCAAAGCCAAGTCAACGCGTTTGTCACATCACGTGCAAATATCACATTGACATGCCTAATAGCAATCCACGTCACGACAAACCTCTTGAGTCTTGGCTCTTGACCTCAACTTGACCCAAGTTGCCCTCAAAACCATGGCATCATACTTGACCAGCAGATTCTAACCGTAATAACGCACAGAAGTCAAACTTATGGGGACTTTAGCATACCACCGTCGTCTTTGGAGTGCCCGATGACGGTACGAAGACGGTACTTCCTCGGAGCCATCAGGACGCGAGGATCAGATCGTCTACAATCCTCCTTAGCCCCGTCCTAGCCCGTCCTTCTTAGGTCTTTGTGATTCCCGACCAAATGACAACAACAAGACGGGTGACCCTTCTTCTCGCTTTTGCTTTGCCAAGGATCGAGATTGACGCCCTCTAATCCCATGCATGCACGGACATTCGACCACGTATGATCCCGGTTGATCTTGGCTTGCGGCTGCTTAAGATTCTTTTGGCTATGTAAATCTATTAAAATCATAGGTCTCTCATACTACTCGCGACGACTCCATCAACATCTTGCATCTACTGTTATCCACGATTACCGCATCCCTATACTTCTCGGGAGTAAATCTGTAGAGGTAAACGAGATAATACGCTGCTTCAAATTTTGTTCTGCTTCTCTCTTGGCACTTCAAACACTTCATTTTGATAACCTCTACATATCCACTGGATCATCAGTGAATTGTCCACCTCGATGGCTTGGCAGGCAATTTTGGCTTTTCGCCTTCGCAACTAGTCCACCAACTACCTTTCACCGTCCAGCGACTAGTATATAAGAGGCGCGCCACCGATGTAAGGTTACCCCACCACTAGGACTCGGAGCCCTAGACAAGCTAGTATGTCGATGACTTGCTCGGAACGCGATCCTCTCCTCCGACCGCCGTCCTCTGTTTCCGCGTTGTCCTCCATTCTCCAACGGAGCTCGCCGCGATATGGATTAGACATTAGGTCGCCTACGGAATCTCTGTCTCAGCCTCTCGGACCCCTCGAGATGTCCAGGGATGGGCGTAACAATATCCTTGCTGGCATCTGGCTGGCCCAATTTCTCTCTGTGAGATCCATTTTACGTAAAATTTTAGACGAAGCTGAATTTACAGGCATTAAATTGTCTGTTTTTTCACGAATTATCTAGGCTATCTATCTGACTGATACTGACTTTGATTGCCAGTGACACTCGTACCTACTAGTACGTCCATTAATCAACCTCTCCTCTCCTCCGCTCATATCACGCCTATCACATAGTGTTACCATCGATATCCTCAGACTTTAATAAATCTAATCAAGCCAGTTGGGTAGGCACGGCGTAAGTTGACAGCAACGTCAACCCCCTAGACTATCTTTAAAAACGCTGACGGCACAACTTAATCCTGGCAGCTATCTTCTGGCGACCTGTACATTTACGCCCCTGTACGGGCGTCTAAGTGACGTGATGGGCCGGAGGGCCGCTAACCAATCCGCGATGCTCTTCTCCGCCGTGGGGATCCTAGCGTGTGGGTTGTCGAACAGTATGGAAATGCTCATAGTGTCTCGCTTTGTGCGCTTTGTTTTTTATACTTAGGACTGACTCGAATGGTTGACCGTCGATTTTTCAGATATCCGGAATGGGCGGCGGTGGGATATTCACTACGGCGGCGTAAGTCCCAAGATAGCGAATGAAATGACCCTTTTCGAAGCACTTGTTAACTAAATTATTTGTTACCTTAGGATCATCACAAGTGACATGTACAACGGAAGGGTCAGAGTCATGTCTCCTGTCCGAAAAGGTTATAAGTTAACCTTTCCGCTGACCTCTAGTCTCGGGGATTTGTTCAAAGTATAGGCGGAATTTTCTATGGCGTATGTGTTTCCTTACTTCTAAAAAAAGGGCAGTGAAATCTCATCTACTGAATCATTACTTAGGTCGGAATGGGACTGGGAGGATCGTTTGGAGGAGTTATCACCGATTGGTATGCCCTAATTTCTGTTATCTGTTATCTTCATCTAATATTAACGCACTCTTCAAGGCTCGGTTGGAGATGGGCATTCCTACTTCAGATACCGCTCTTCATAATTTCGTTTGCGCTGGTCACTTACAATTTAACATATGTTACACCCGTAAGTCGTTGCGACCGTAGTTCTTTTTTTCGTTCTAACAGGACACGCTTAGGGTTCAGGAATGGGCACCAGACATATCTTGAAACGAATTGACTATGGCGGTAGCTTGACCCTTCTCGGCGCAGTAGGATTCCATCCCTCCTCGTCCAAATTATGTTTGCGCTAAAGTCCGTCTCTAGGTCGGATCTTTCCTCTTCTTTCTGAGCATGAGGTTCAACGAGGGTCTTCCGGTACGTGCTGATCATCCCTTTCGTCACACCCATTATACCCATTCTGATCTTCGTATAGTGGTCCGAAGTTTCCGTGTGGATGTCCTTCGTCTCATCAGTATCCTTTACGCTCCTCTTCGTCGTCATCGAAATATTCGTCGCTGTCGAACCGGTCCTTCCCCCTTATCTCCTGACACAAAAGGTGCCGGTTCTCGTGGGACTCAGCAATGCTTTCGTCGCGGTGTGCAATCTGTCCGTGACGTACTATTATCCTACCTGGTTCCAAACGGTGATGCTATCGTCCGCATCCACTGCGGGTATGTTAGCTTTTTTCATGTATGTCTATTCCAAGAGGGACTGATACATCATCCTCTCTATAGGACTGCACCTCCTGCCCAACAGTCTTTGCATATCGACCGGCTCGTTATTCGCTGGGTAAGTTATTGTTGCTGCTCTAGAACGGCGTTAAAGTACAGCCTCTGACGCACGCCATTGCCCCCGAAGATGGATGATGCGCCGATATGGCAGATACAAAACGATGAACATGATCTTTGGAGCCTTTCCGTTTCTCGCTGCCATGCTCATGATGCAGATGAAAGAAAGTTCTAATCAAGCGCATCTATGGCTGACTATTGTATGTTCATGAACGTCTTGTCATTTTATTTTTATTCTTATCAACGCATCATACAGATGCCCCTTGGATTTGGAAATGCTGTTGTACTGCAAACAATGTTCAGTACGTCCCATTGGGTGTATCATTAGGGCGTTGATACTAATACTCACTAAAAACACGTTGAAGTTGCTCTTGTCTCGCATCTCCCCGAGTCACAAATGGCCGTTGGGACAGGTTTTGCGCAGCTGCTTAGAGGTCTGGGTGGGTATCTATCCATTTGCACCGAACATGATACCGAATGCCGTCCGCTAACTCCTCCAACGTTCAACGCCCATCATTCTCTCCAGGTCAAGTCGGGGGTCTCGCCGCCGCCATCACGGCTGGATACCGAGCTGCACGCCCGATTCCCAAGGGAGGCAGAGGAGGTGCGCCGTCCAGCATACATCCCGCCTTTGCCAGAGATTCATAACGTGCTCGTGGGCGTGGTAGCTTATCAGGCGAATACAACACTCTGTGCGGCTGGTGGCCGTTCTCCCACCGGACGCCCAGCGCGTCGCGCGGGACGCGTATGCGGCGAGCCTGAAGTCGGTGTTCATGCTCGCCGCCGGGGCCTCGCTGCTCGCGTATCTCGCGCGCATACCCGTGAGTCTGTTCATTGGTTAGTTGGTTGGCACATTGCCTCGCTCACACAAGTTGTTTTCGTCGGATATAGATTCCGGATAAGCGCCTGGACGATAGTGGGAATTCGCTGGAGTCTGACGAGAGCGCGGCGTCGTCGGATGCGGATTCCACATTCGAGGAAATAAGGGATGATGAGGGCAAGATTGTTCGTCCGCGCCGACAGTTAGCATCTGTTTGAAGGTGGATATTTGTATCATGCTTTTCCCATGCGGTTATGCGCTTTCCCTATTCTATTCAGATTTACTAAGTGTGGATCAATACAATGGAAAATGAAGACTTCATCCATTCTTTATGAGAATTAACTTCGGGTTGAAGAACAATGGCCGAGAGTCTGGATCCTATTTGAATTTTGTGTGTCTTCAATTGAAGGTATAAAGTGAAGGGAACACCAAGGGAACACCTGATAGCGAAAAGCAGTGGTTCCAACAGGCACCTAGGCACAAGGGACGTCTCTATTTTTGGCGCTACACCGCCTTTCTCGGCAACTAGAATTGAACAGCGCTTTGAGCAAAGCTGGCTCAAAGGTATGTAGTATGGTAACGATCTTGTACAAGGAAAGCAAAGTAGCTTTGATATTCCTGGCTATATGCTCCTATCGCAACTAATAGAATTATCCAAGCATCTGGCAGTTTATCAGAGTCTCAAATATAGCTGCCACACTCGGGGCAAATAAATGGTGTGCAGTGTGCATCTTATGACTGTTCGCGATAAACAGCGTGTTCTAAAGGAAACACATAATGGCTCAGGAAGAGTCGCATTGAGTGCGCACGCTATAGTATCCTTTATCCGAAAGCAGATGTGCCGCGTCAATGCTGTGGCCGTATCATGTATTCCATTTTTCGAGTCTTCCGTCAATTCCGTTATGTGCTTCAATAGGATTGACAGCATTCCCTGAGGCTGTGACTGAGTTCACATCCACATAAAGCCTGTAGGCATAAGAACCCATAGCCCTCTCCGACCATTGCTAAAGGCATTCCGCCGTCCGGCGCCAATGGACACCATCAACGACGTCGTTTCCGTTTGCCTCAGCCTTGCACCTGTCCCTGGGCTCCACTTCGCATTCACAACGCTAAGATGGGTTATAGCGACCACGAACCAGGTCCAGGATAGCAAGGAGCAAATACGGAATCTCACGGAATCTTTGGCTCAATTGATGTTTACGGTGAACGAGCAATACAAGAAGGGAAAGCTCTTAGAAACAGACACGAAACGCGCTTTAGAAGGACTAGAGGGGTATGTAAATGTGCTATTATTCTCAGTCGTGGGCAGCTTAACCGTGCCCGAAATTTACAGCCTGCTCAACGATGTGTGGAAATTCGTGGAGGCCCAAAAAAAGAACAGCATATTCGCGCAAATCATTAGCAGCAAGAAGCGCCTCGACACCATTGATTCATTCCATCGTCGCATTGCTATGAGCATCAATGCATTTCAGGTACGGCCTTCGAATGGTTGAGGTTGCACAACTCATAGAACAATCACTCTTATCATGACAGATTGCTTCCTTGGTCGACTCGCAGCATTTGATGAACTTGAACGAGTTGGCTCGTCAGAATGATCAGAGGCAAATGCAGAAAATGTTGCGAGATTTGCAGAACAATCAAAGGCAACTCATGGAGGCATTAGGTGTGTTTCTTTCTATAAACCACTCATAGAAACTAAAAGGTTTTTACCTTTTGCCTTTCGCTTACAGATATCAGTAAGAACGAACCTATGGCAATGATGGCTGCCTTGGAACGACGGATTGAGGAAAGACCAGAGACAAACGGCCAGCAAGATGACCTTTTCAACTTTTACACGACGAGTCTTCTCCACCTAAGGACGACAAGTGGGAAAAAGGTCGAGCTTACTCCTTGGACTATCACTTCCTTCGACGTGGAGTTTGGGCCACAAATAGGTGCTGGCGGATTGTGAGTGCTTGAACATTTTGGTTTCGTCTTGATGACTGGGATATTGACGACGTTATATTGGCCTTATCTCCTTCAGCGGGACGGTATATCGCGCAAAATGGAATGAAATGGATGTTGCGGTGAAAGTTATGCGACATAGCGGAGACACCAATATTCCCCGCGCCGTCGTAAGTTACCCGGTCATGTGGATTACAGCGCCGCTTGAAACTTACTGTTCATCTTTCGTTTGTCTTCCGTTCAATTTTCTTTCCTTTTTCTTCAGACTGTCCGCCGTGAAGTCGACGTGCGTTTCTTATTTTCATACCATAGGCATTTATCTAATTGCAACTTTAGACATGGTCTAGATTAAGACATCCACATATTCTTCGTCAGTCCTTAGTCTTTCTTCTCTGCGTGGCTTACACGGCTGACCTGGTTCTTCAGAATTCCTCGGCGCTAATATTCTGGACGACAAGCCTTTCATCGTTACCCCATTGATAAGAGGAGGAAACGTCGCTGAATACCTTATTAGTAATCCTGACTGCTATCGCTTGAACATTGTAAGATACTTCTATGAATGAAGAACGTTGGAGGAACGTATGATTTACTGACGCGTATGGATTTATTGTCGTGTAGGTTCACCAACTATCGCTGGGATTAACCTACCTACATTCACAAAGGGTCGTACATGGCGACATTAAATGCACGAATGTGCTCATTGACGATGGCGGTAACGCTCTGCTATGTGATTTTGGACTAGCACGCATCAAAGCCGATGTTCACAGCCGCTCTTTATATACCAATCTGGATGCAGGGACACAACTTGGAAGTCAGAACTGGATGGCTCCCGAACTCTTTGAGGGTTCGTCCTTGAAAATGCCATGCGATATCTACTCGTTTGGAATGTCAGTCTATGAGGTAAGTTGGTAAACTTGGCACCCGGAGTTTTGGCACTGACTTAAGATCGATTTCTATTCAGATGTATACTGGGGAAGTACCACTGAGCCATGTTCATCCTGTTCGACTTCAGGAGCAAGTCATAAACGGTACGCGGCCGCAGAAGCCAGAGGAATACGAGGCGCCCCAATTGACAAATGGAATTTGGGCGATAGCCGCGGCTTGCTGGGAAAAGGCTCCGGGTAGTCGTCCTACGGCGGAGGCCTTGTGCAGAGACATCAAATTTGCCCTCGACGCACCACCATCTCCCTCGTCCCCGAATGCCCCACCTCTAGCGATTGCACAGACCCCAGTCGCACAGACTCGAATTGCGCAGACCCCAATCGCTCCCGTACAAGCACCAGCTCCGAGGTCCTCGAATCCTCTACCGCGGGTCCCTTCATTACCTCCTACACCAACATCACCAGCGGCTCCGGTAAGGAGACAAAGCACTATGATGTCGCCAGTGATCCCTGTGAGCGGTCGTATTCGTATCATCGACCCGTCTCTACCGACGAGGAGACCATGGAAGAAGTATCTGATTCTGAAGAAAAACTCGAACATCACTTGCGTCGAGTTATCGCCCAATCAGAAGGTTCTTCTTACTGGTCATATGGACGGGACACTGCGGGTTTGGGACGCATGGAAAGGAGTTGTCAAACGCGAATATTCGCTCGGTGGCGCCGTCACCGCCATGGCCTTTTCGCCAACCACCGCATTACGATACGTGGCTGCTTCAAAGGATCCGACACACTCCAAGACCTCATTGTATGTTGTGTTGAAAGACAAATCGATGGCTCTCCTACATTCCGATGTCATCACCATCTCCAATTTGACGATTCTTTCAGACGAGACCATTGTGGGCGTGGAGCGCCTGGAAAAGGAGGCCTTCGTGATCTTATGGAAGCGTCAAAGTGGTAGAACTCCGACCTGGGATAACGGAACCAGAGTTGGCCTTCTGGGCCTCGATGCCTTGCCCGAGCCTCTTGCAGGCTGCGGATTTGTCCTCTCGCCAGACGGCAAGACCATTTGGACTGGAAACACAAGCAGGTCGATATTTACTTCCATGGTGGAGACCGGCCAGCAAAACGAGCGGTCTTTCCACCTCGATTCTGATCTAGCTACCAGCGGACCCATCTACAATCAAGCGACTCATGCGGCAAGTGATTCTGTTTCATCAGATGACTCGACGTTGGTTTCGAGCGAGGGTCAATCCACCACCGCGGAGCTCGTCCGTCTTGTGTGTGCTCCAGATGGGAAGAAGCTCGCCATATCATATGTCTCTGGAGAGATCCTCGTGTTGGATATTCGTTCGAAAAAGGTCAAATCGATCAGAAGTCCTAAGCTCACACTGGATCCAAACTCGAGTTCGTCTACAGCTAATCGAGCCCCTCCTATTGTTTTCTCAGCCGATGGTTCTCGCCTCATCTATCCTTGCAACGAGCAGAAGAAAACGATCAAGATACAGGATATCTCTACGAACAGCATTCTCGACAGCGTTTTACTTTCCGATTGTCCTGCAAACGAAGAGATCTCGTTTATTTCCGTTACTCCCAACTTCAAACATATCACTCTATCTTTCATGCACGGCACTCAAGCATTGGTATATATCTGGGATTAGGCTATATAATTCAATATAATTTCTACATTATCTAATGTTTCATCGATGATTATCGCAAAATTTCGGGAAATAATGAGTTTCTCGTCGTAATAGAGGGAAATATTCATTCATCTACTATCACCACATAGTCCTTTTCTGATCTCAACTTTTTCACGACAGCGTGAATTGGAGACTCGTACTTCTCTCTTGCATCGGCAGGAACACTGATCTTGCGGCGCCATATAGCCATGCTGTTCCCTGTTGACGAGGGAAGATAGACAAACACAACGACCACACGTGCGGGATTGTAGAACGCCGTTGATTCTTGCAGTGTTTTGTCCTTCGTTCCTTGGAGTTGGTCGAACGTAAGCCAGTCCAATTCTGGTTCGTTGGAACGCTGATACAGTCGAAAAGCAGCATTTATAAAGAGAGCACCGCGTTCGCGACTTTCAAGAAACTTTATTACCTGAGCACCATGTCAGCATCCACGAATTGCCCAGATCGAAGAAGAATTTTATACATACACCAAGTTTGCCCAAGTTGGTCGACATCTTCTGCACCCACGTAAGCATATCCGCCACACGATAGTCTCTGTTTTCAGGGAACATCCAGTGTATCCTCTCGCGCGCAAGGCGCGAGGTGGTGAAGAACGCGGTGGACGGACTTTTAGTCTGACGGTGTTTGTTGCTCCATGCGTTGCCTCCAGTCATGACCCAGCTGAAGTCTGGTGTGATAGTCGGGGCTAGTCTTCCATTAGGCACGAATGGCTTGGGATACGTCCAAGTGGTCCTTCCGGGAGGTAGAGCGACTTGAAGAGACGATTCCGATGCTCGACCGTTACTCCCTTGGAGTCTTAGTCGGTTCGCAGTTGATTCTAGAAGCGCTGCAGCCGCAGAAGCTGAAGACGAGGGGTAAACCGCAGCAGGCGCATTTGTCGAATAGCTTTCGAGGGGTCCGCGTGGCACAGAGTAAGGCGAGCCCGTTGGAGTATGGGTACTAGTACGTGCAAGGCGCAAGCGATTCTCGTCTAGTTTTCGGGCTGCATCGCTAGCTGAACTCATTCTTCGAGTAAGAATACTGTGAACGTCGTCTGAAGGGCTCCCAGAGAGAGATATAACCGTATTCGCAGCAGAAGAACCCATTGTGATGGTAGTAGTATATTAGTAGTCCTTGTAGGAGTGTCGGTATTTGTATATGGACCTTGCAAAAAACGTGGGGCCGTGGGCGGTGGCAATTTGGTGGCAACGTTTGTCTTCTCGGGACCACAGTTCCGGAAATGGTTGGAAATAGCAACAGGAAGGGTTATCCTGGTACTCTCTGCGTTTGAGAAACTCGTGGACGAGAGAATTTAGAAGCCACGCAGCTGCGGGCATGCAAAACTGACTCAACTGAGTCATTGCTACGCCTGTCAAACGTACAACGTGAAACAGGGAACGCACTATTATACCATGCAGCCGACGGCATTCTGATTTTTGACGAACAATGGATCCGGAGAAGGATGATGTAGCTGGCAAATGCAATTGTGCAACGCTGTGCAACGTCATAATCTGACCCTGCGATGGTCAACACCACGTCAACGAATATATTTAACTTTAGCTTAGATAAAACATGGAACGTCGAACTTCAAATCCGATGTCATCTAAAAAAAAACTGCAGAAGACCAACTATATTTCGCCCATGGTGTTGCCGCAAAAATTGCCTTAGGGCCTGGTGATTTTGAGAGCAAAACATTTACAGCGAGCGCAAACGAGCAGAAAAGGGGGTACAGCAGCTCCGAAAATGGACCCTTGAGAACATGCGCCTGCATCATGAGCATCTCGTGGGCGAGCCTAGCGATATGAAGCATTCTATCCTGCGGTTGTGGGGTATGTTCCGGGGCTGGGGTGAGTATAGCGCCCTGTGACACGCAGTCATTCTCCTGGGTAGCGGGGACTACTTCGGATTCCTGGAAGATTGGCCCTACAAAAATGCGTTTTTGTTTGTCCATGATTCGCGTTAATTCAAGTCGCGCGGAAACTGGATGAAATTATCAAAAAAAAAAAAAAAAAAAAGAAGAAGAAGAAGAAGAAAAAAGAAGGGAGACATGGATAAGCGCCCATCGCTATTATACGGCATCCTGGCTTTTCAAGGATGCAAATATACTCATCACTGCTGATCGTCGATTAACATGTTCAAATGAATATTAGATTAATATGCCATAACGTGAAATTAGAACATTATCAAAATATTATCCAAATATTATCCAAAAAGAAAGCTCCACAGGACCAATTCTCCCTCGCCCATTCGCGTACCATCCACAGCAATGCATTCGCCTTGACGAGAAAATGTCGCCAAATCCATTTCGCAAAACGAGTTAAACAACACGTTCATAACCCAAATCGCCGCTCTCAGTATGAATAAAAGGAATGATGCACCTCCAAAGAAGAAAAGCACAAAGTAAGTCTGGAGGTCGCTGCCAAATCTCCTCTGGAGAGCCGAATAATAGCGAGGAAGCAAAGCTCCTATCCCGAGAACGAAGACGAACAGCACAAGTGGAGCTGAGGCTCGGAAAATTGACTGTTGAGAACTAGTGCCCTCATTGCGAGCGTGTCTTGCGGCTTTTTGGAGGAATCTAGCAATATGAAGCAGTCTATCGCGCGTGGTGTATGCCTGAGTGTGTAATGCGTCCCGTGGCAGGGCGTCAGCAGAGGGATCGACCTGTTCGCGCTCTTGATCACGGTTTGCCAGCGGAGCCCTAGAAGCCTTATTGACCTGACCGAAAGACGCCGCTTTTGTTCTTTCAGAACTCAGCGGGTTCGACTTGGGAAAGAGGATATGATTGCCCAAAAAGGGTGGGAACATGGATAGGCGCCCATCTGCCGCGCCGCTATCATGCGTCGACGTCCTCTTCAGGTTCAAGGCTGCGTTGAAGGGCGGCTCTGAAATTGAAATAGCTTCGAAGTCTTGCGACGTGCTGATCGTGGGGTCAAGGGTTTGAGTCTTTCGAAGGCCGCTGGTAGTGTAAGTTCTCCTATGCTGAGGCGTCTCTGCTTTGGAAGAACGTTGAAACAGTGGGCTATTTGGCAAGCTGTTCGGTATCTTGGAGAGCGAATCAGAGAACTGACGAAGAATCGGCGAGGGAGTTTTGTTTTTGCCTGGAGTATTTTTGCGACCTCTGGATGTTAAACTCGGAGACGAAAGGAAGGCTCGGGATCTCGAACTGAGACTGCGAAAGAGAGGTATTTTGCTCGTCTCCTTTGAGAGAGTTTCGGGTTTAGAAGTCGAAGGCGGCTGGGCAGGTGAATTTGGAGGAGCACTAGGAAGTTTAAACTGGGGCATTATAATGACTGGAGTCGGTGAAGCGTCCAACTGTGTGTTCGAAGTTAAAAGTTGCGAACCTTGTGGCTAACATAACTTATTTCAACTTAAATTCTGGATCAGGATTATAAGGCACACAATTCTATATCGCCCTAAACTGGTTTGAATTCGAATTGAAGGACGTCATAGTCTAGAAAATCTCTCGTGACCTAAAAGGTACTAGTTAATTCAAGGAAACAATGTAGCGCCAGTGGCATCATTCTACACAAATCACCTCTGAAAGGGAGTCGGAATGCGCCTGCACCAGAGCTCCAAAATTTGTCGTCTTTGCCCGCCAGCATTGACAGACTGCAAGTGGGGCGCTTTTATGCATAGCATATTCCATATTTCAGGTTAGAGTATTTCCTGGGATTACAACTACCACAGATATCTTCAAAAACTATTTGGAAGGACTTTTACGGACTGTATTTCACACTTTTTATCCAATTTTACAGTGTTGCACGGGATTGTACGGCTACAAGACAGAGCCAAGACAGAGAATACAATGGAATTTATTTGTAAGGTGTTCGCAAGCTTTCCAAAGACTTGTAATTCTCAAATTCCTCGCGTAGAATTTCAGCTCAACAAACCCTTGTAATGATCACTTACATTCTAATGGATTCTAATTATAGAACTGCCTTGCAAACGTCAGAAGTGTTCCGAGCATTTTATAGTATTTCATGACACTGTGATAAAGCTTCTATCATCCTACGTTTGTGACCAGTGTATTGGATCTTGGCAGAACGTATAGATTCCTTCACCTGGTGTAGAGGCGTTTTTTTGGCGATGGTTGGGCGATGGTTGGGAAAGGCGGCCCGGGAGTCTATCGGCTCCAACTTTCAGCAATGCCAAACACAGGAAATTTCGTAGGCGCCAACTTGAACCTCGTTAGTTTACAGCAACGACACAGGACTCTGAGAACGTCGTTCTTCTCAGATATACCCTCTAATTGGTCCTCTGCCTTCTCGACTCCAATATCTGGACCTAATTAGGGCGATTTTGGTGGACGAATCGAATTACGGAGGAGTTAGTGAGTGACACACTACAGCGGGAAATGCTTCGGAGGTACGCCAACGGATTGATTTAAGTCAGTCAACCACTGAACTTCTGCAGATGTTAAGTCTTCATCTTCGCCAAGGATGCCAACGCATATTTCCAAAAGAATGGTTCGCAACTTCATCGCTCGCGAACAAGCGCTTCAGAAACGCGCCTTCGACGCGAAAAAAGGCAAAACCACAACCCAAGTCCAGTCGTGACGAAGCTTTTGCGGACCTTGATACTCTCAAACGACAAAACGAACCTCACCCAGGCGCCCCCCCATCTGCGGACTTTGGAACTTTCAAACGACAAAACGAACCATACCCACGCGCCGTCCCACAACATGGAGGGAGGCGCGATAAACCCAAAGGAAATCGTCGTACTTCAAACCACATACGCCCACCACATCTTCCTCCTGCCCCCAAACCCCCCGTCATCGCAGCAGACCAAGTCGTTCAGTTCTTCCAGGACAAAGTTGCTGAATGGGCGCGGCGGCCTCACACGTACTCGCGCTTGCTGAGCTTCGGCCTTCCCAAGGACGACATCTCCAAGCTTCTCAAAGCATTCGTCAAAGAGGTCGAGGCCGGCGCCCTGTCTGACCGCGAGAGCCAGGAATTCTACAATCTCCAGCGCTTTACGCAGCCCCACGACGGGATCAGCATCGACGTCATCTACAGCACCACCTTTTTCTGGTGGGCAGCCCGGGCCACCAACCAGGAGCGGCTGGAGAAGGTGTTCGGTGTCCAGCCCCGGACGCTGGGGCTGGTGCAGCAGCTCGTGCAAGTGACAGCGCGGACATTCCCCGCCGACGAGTGGCACCTCGCGCGGACGACGCACCGCAAGATCATCATGCACGTGGGGCCGACGAACAGCGGGAAGACGCACCACGCATTGCGGGCGCTGGCCGCGGCCAAGTCTGGCGTCTACGCAGGCCCGCTTCGCCTCCTCGCCCACGAGATCTGGCAGCGGCTGAACTCGGGCCAGATCGCGCCGCTGGGCGCCGACGAGGAGGCGCCGAAGGACCCGAAAGGCGACCCGAAGTACGCGCGGCCATGCAACATGCTCACCGGCGAGGAGAAGAAGATCATGGAGGGCGACGTGTCGCATTACAGCTGCACCATCGAGATGCTGGCGTACCATAGCCGGGTGGAGGTGGCGGTTATCGACGAGATCCAGATGCTGGGGGATGCTGACCGTGGGCCAGCGTGGCTGAACGCCGTTGCCGGCGTCTGGGCGTCGGAAGTCCATCTCTGTGGAGAGGAGACGGTCGTTCCGCTCGTTAAGGCGTTGCTACAGCATACCGGGGACGAAATCGAGGTCAGGCGGTACGAACGACTCACCCCGCTCGTGGTGGAGAACGAGAGTCTTGAAGGCGACTTTAGGAAAGTCCGGAAAGGCGATTGCATCGTTGCGTTCAACCGATCAAGTATTTTCGCTATCAAGAAAACGGTAGAGGAAGTAACGGGCATGCGATGTGCCGTTGTCTATGGACGGCTACCGCCTGAGGTTAGAAGCGAGCAGGCTGCGCTCTTCAACGATCCTGATTCTGGGTACGATGTTATCATCGGAAGTGACGCTATCGGGATGGGCCTCAATCTGTACGTCTTTTCAATCTATTTTTCCCAAGTGCTTGAGCTGACGACTTGTAGGAAAATCAAACGCGTCATCTTCGCGGCCACCTCGAAATTTGATGGCCATGATGTGCGTCCCTTAGCTGTTACAGCTGTCAAGCAGATCGCCGGTCGCGCAGGGCGGTACGGGCAGCACAAGGAGCAAACCGATCTTGGCGGGACGACGACGACATTATTCGAAGAAGATCTGCCGCATCTCGCGCACTGCGTGGGGCAACCCTACACCCCTCTTCCGTTCGTGCACATCGGCATCTACCTCGAGCAAGTCAACAATCTGCTCCCCGTCCTGCCCCCTGGAACGCCGATGCACACCGTCATCTCCGCCCCCAAATTCGTCGCGCGTCTGCCGCCGTACGCGCGCTACGCCGCGGACGAGCATCTCACCATCGCATGCGAGTTTATCGACCGCGAGTGGCAGAACATGACGAACTGGGAGAAGGTGTCGCTGCTGAATGCGCCGATCCCGTGGCGCGACACGCGCACGGTCGAGGTCATCAGCAGGCTGCTGCGGCAGCAGGCGACGGGCGACGTCGTCGACATCGCGGTGACGCTGCAGGGCACGGGCCTGCTCGAGCTCGTGGAGGACCTCGACCGGCGGATGCACATGGAGGCGGCGGGCATCCCGGCGAAGTCGGTGCACGCCCCGCAGGCGCTGCTGCAGATGGAGATGCTGCACAAGATCGTCGTGTTCTACATGTGGATGAGCTTCCGGAACGGGCTGGTCTACTCGGACGGGGAGGCGGTGCTGCAGCTCAAGGAGCGCCTCGAGCGCGTGCTGAACTGGATCCTGGACAGTCTGTCGAAGAAGCTGGTGAAGGAGCACGGGCTGCAGGGGCTCATGCCGATGGTCCAGGCCCACAAGGGGTCTTTGGTAGATCGCCTGAGTGACCAGGCGGCTATGCCGCCGACGCACCCCACTCCCGCGGATAACGAGAGTTTGCCTGTGCTCTAGATTTTTATACTCCTATCTGTCTCGTCGTTGCATTGCTTCATAACCCCGGCATACTATCTTCATGAAAGTACTTTAATATCAACTTAGATGTAACATAACTTATGAACACATCCGCTGTATCATCTATACTCATGTTACAGTCCTAATAATCTTAGTGGTCAAGGATTTTACTCATGCATATATATATCTACAATCTTTACAGAAGTACGAATGTCTCATCGACGTTGCATTGGGAAAGGCCCAATTCTCGACTCAAACTTGTTGTAAATGTGTTATAATTTCCCGGTATTTTATGAGGGTTATCTGAGTATCAGGGGGCATGGTGCTGCATGATTATCAGCCAAGTCGTGAGCTATTGAGGAACCGAAGGCAGAGAGATGCTCATGTCAACGCAGACGCTAGTAATATCAAACAACGTTGTGAGCGCCTAAATTTTCAGATTTGGATATTTTGATTTTGATTTTGTACTTTCATTCACTGCTGGAGGTGATTGCTATTCCCAAATGGAACAGTGTATTGCAACAGGTTTCATGGCTGTTCCCAAGAAAAAATAGATAAAATGTTTCAAAATAGAAAATTGAATAAACATGAAGACTGTTTTCAACCTGTTTCTTTCCGAAAAACAATAAATTTATCATAGCATATTTCTTTTGGAAACAGCTTATCTGTTTCTTTCTAGAAATAGTTCGAATTTTTGTTTGCCTGTTCCATAGATATTAGCCTGTTTCCGTGGAACAGCCATTGAAACAGCCATGAAATGGCACATAAAATTTAAAATGTTTCTTTTAGGAACAGATAAACTGTTTCCAAAAGAAATATGCGATGATAAATTTATTGTTTTCTTGAAAGAAACAGGTTCAAAACAGTCTTCATGTTTATTCAATTTTCTACTTCGGAACAGTTTATTTATATTTTTCCAGGAACAGCCATGAAACCTGTTGCAATACACTGTTCCGTTTGGGAACAGCAATCACCTCCAGCAGTGATTGCTCTATGATACTCATGTGTAACTAGAGGCTAACCCTACGTATCAATGCACTTCGTAAAAAGGCGCTGAATTCCTAGGCTGATCTATCTATCATTGAGTCCCAGCTGCTCAGACGCCAACTGCTGGCGATTACGGGCGCCACTGTCTAGTAACAAACATTTTTTGTAGCAGATCGAAAGGCGGGCATTTGTGGGGGTGAGCGCTTGAGCGTTGAACGTTGAACGTTGAAAAATGAACCAAACAAATTATTCACTCGTTATACATTCACTTTTCGAGCCATTGTTTGAGCCACTCGATGAGTGGCACAGTTTGACTATTGCCCCCATCAACGGACATCTCTATATACTACCACTCTTATTGTTTCAATAAAATCTCGGCTTTTAGGTATGTCGAAAAGTATCAAAAGTGGGTCATCAACATAGGGACTCTCCGAGCCGTCTAAAGCTACCAAGTAAAGGCATACAGTGCTTTACATTTTCGTGCTTGACAATACTACTTCAAGCTTCACTGGTAACGATCACGGGCAACAGCAATTTCATACGCGAGAAGGGGGACCCACGTTTTAGAGTGTTTGTAATAGTTCAAAGAGAAAAGGCGCAATTTGGTCATGTCGACCTGGCTAAGATCCATCCCATCGTAGCCGCTCCGTCCAGAATCTGGACCTGCGATATTTGAACGTTAATTTATTGCGAAGAGCCGAGATTTGAGATATATACATACTTTTTGGCCGTTCTTAAGGTCCGTAACTGACTGAGTGATGCTGGATGCAAGCATGGCGGCAAGCTGCGCTCGCGTGAGTGTCGACGCCTCAACGATGCACTCGTTCCGTTGAGCGAGTCCAGGCCACTATAGAAGATCAATAACAGTTCTTCCGTATTATACAAAGTCTCACATCAAATCGAAAATCCACCGTCAGCGACCCCGCCAATCCGTAGCGCTTGAACACCTCCTCGCTTCCCTCGTCCAAGTGGCACCCTCCTGTCGCTAGCAGATGGATAGACGGCCCCGGCATATCCTTTACAGCAAACTTGATCACATACTCCGCGTCCGTGCAATAATCCACGGAACGCGGGCAGGTAAGCAATTCTACCATGCCCTGTGTCGCAAGTGGGGCCATGGTATTCACGATGTCGACATTCAGAAGCTTAAGTCTCTGCCCAGGCATGACCCGGGCCCAGTCTATCGTACAGCGGGCTGAAGGCTGTTTCTGGGAGGCACTAGCGCTAGAGGGGTACTTTCCAGAGTGAAGCCTCCCAGTGGACGAGCATTCAGTGGTCCTGGACGGCCGCGCGTAAGGTAATGGAAAAAGTGTGGCGCGGGAAGAAGACGCCCGGAGAGTGTGGTCCGACGCGTTATGAGACCTTGCCTCGCGAGATGCTCGCTGCGGCGTCAAGTGCGATGTGTATGTTGCGCCAAGCCTGGTTGGAGTGATGAACGTCTGGCCCGTTAGCAAGGTGGTCGGTGGGGGTGTGCGTCGACGTGCGTAAACGGTCTGCATAAAAAAGTCAGGACCAACTTCGGCAGGTGTTAAATAATAGTACGACTGACCTCAGGATTCTGTGCTATACTTGCAAAAAGAGACGCGAATGAAGGTAATTGAACATGGTCAGGGGATCCGTGAGGTGGAGGGCCTTGCATTTGATGCTGTTGGAAAGGCTCGGTCGTCGCCAACGGGTATGGGAAGAGGTGGTTGGGCAAAACTTTCAAGGGGCATCCGCAGGTTCATATATAGTGCGTTCAAGACCCACAAACAGACCAGTTGCTTGAGGCGCTTGGTTGGGTGCCGACGGGCCACATTGAGGAAATTTTATAGAACAATACTCAACGCTTTCAGGATACGTATCGTCACAATAAAGCCCTAGCCTTCCCAGTCATAGCGCATACTAAATAGCGTGATTCGTTTGGCTTTCGTCCCTATTTTTCCTAAGGTTGGTGTGAGAGCCAAAAGCCACAATGGAAAAGGGGCCGTCAAAGAAACCTGGTAATGATAATGGAAGGCAGGGACTCGGTGAGCACTGAGATCGTCCTTTGGCAGCATGAGTTGAGCCTGCGTATGTTTCCTTTGCGTCGTCAAGGTGTCGAATTGAAACATTGACACTTAGTAGTACTGTGCATTAAACTCGTTGAATAGTAGAGATATTCAGAAGCGTTCAGCAGCATTCAGCTAGACATCATGGAGAGCCAAGGTTTGGATGAGAATTGGGACAAACGTCGCACATCAAGCGCGCACCATTCATCGAAATTTGAGCTCC